>NQII01002680.1:481361-563825 GCA_002778355.1 Clitarchus hookeri
ACACAATGAAGAGCGAAGACAGCATGGTGACGGTCGAGGGCGCACTGACATGTCGCAGCAAGTGCAAGTGCTGGCAGTTTGTGTACGATCTTATTACACGCCTGCTACAGCTATTGGTCAAAGCTAATGTCGACGCAGCGTAGATGCTATATAAACAGTCTGTTTTCCTACCAGTCGACTTCAGTGAGCTCAAGATGAATGTACTGTTTCGTCCTGAGACCGCCTATCGCAGTGTGACGCCTGGGGACGGCGCCATCACCTATGAACTTGCTGCTGCTGCTGGAGATACAGCCACCACCACAGAGGCGAGAATGTACAGTGAACAGTGTGACGGTATAGCGCATTGGCTGCTTGCCTACAATCCTACATCATATGAGCATTGTCAGCACATGACAGACTGTAATGTATTAGGGAGGTGCGTTGTTCACAATATGCGTACAGACACTCCCTTGCCTTGTGATGCGGACGAGGTGAAAACACACGCTTTATTGCACGATGCGATTCGTGCACACCTTCCCGATTGTGTGCTGCTGCCAGAGACGCCTGTCAACTCTGCTGCTGCAGTGATTGAGGAGGTCGCCCAGCTACCTGATGTCACGGCCACCAAACGTAAGAAGAAGGGTGCTGCTGCTGCTGTTAAGGGTCCCTGTCGCCGAGTGCCACGTCCTAGTTGTAAGAAGAAGACGATGCCTGCCACCGCCTGCCTGAATTGTGGAAACTCTTCAATACGTGACGTTAGACATTTAACGGTTGCAGAGAGGAAAACTTTATTGCAACAGCTCTTCAATACGGTGCTTGCAAAGGTGTAGTAACAATTGTATGTAATTTTTTTAACACAAAAACTTTTGCTTTAAAACAAACCGTATATTGATTGTGTCAATATACTTATCTTTGCTTTAATTGTATAAAAATATAGGTTTGTTGGTTGTTCTATGAAATTCATTTCTGCTGTGAGCATATGCTTTTCGTGGGTTTGAAAGAGGAATTGTAATATATATATGGTATAATACTTGATGTTCAATCAATGTTCTATAATATGCACTAACTAATGTTTTTTTGGTACTACTTACTTGAAAACGCAATTTCAATACTTCTTGTGAGAGAGAGACTTCATTTGTGTAAGCAAACCATATAAGTAATATGTACTATTTCATGTGAATATATATATGTGTGTGTGTTCTGAAATTTTCTTGGGTTTTCTAACGTTTTTTTGTATTCATTGAAAGAGGAATAGTAATGTATATTTCTTAGGTATAATAATAATTGATGTGTGTTTTTAATTCAACTTGCTATAATATGCAATTCCCTTATTTTTTTTGTAGTTCTTAAGTGAAAACGCAATTTCATTACTTCTTGTGAGAGAGACACACTATGTGTGTAATCAAAAACCATATAAGTAATATGTATTAATTTTGTGACTAAATAAATAAATAAATATATATATGTGTGTGTGTGGTGTGTGTGGTGTGTGTGTGGTGTGTGTGTGTGTGTGTGGTGTGTTTTTTTTTCTGAAACTCTGTATGTTCTTATTTCTGGGTGTAGAGGGAGATGTCAAAAACAAACCCCGACAAAGACATACTAGTATATTGAAAGCACAGTTACCGCAAAAAACAGTACACACATTTTAACTTCAACGCTGCTTGCCTATCAAAAGGCGCAAGTCATGTTAAATGCAACAGCATGTTATAACTGGAGAGATGCTACACACACACACACACACACACATACCCAAGACGTACTAGTATATTGAAAGCACAAACATGCAATTTAACGATGCAATTGAACCAAGGCATGGTAAACGCTAATATCCTACGTACTATCAAATTCTGTTACAAAATATTCTTAACCGCGTCCTCCTGCGACCGGCTAGTGACATAAGAACTCTTTCTCCGTGCTGGTCCATTGTGGAAATACGACCTCGCAGATTTGTACACCCTCACTTGGTGCCAGGCCTCTGAACTGTGCATGCACGTGACCACATCAGCCGCGCTAGTGTATTACTGTATTCACACGACGGCGACACTACATCTGGCTGCTGCGCTCTGCACATAATGAGATGTGTCCTCAGCCACCACGCCAGCTCACTGGCATCTGCTTCTGCTGCTCTAACTGCTATCACACTTCAATTTTGGGTAAGTGTTCATCTGCATCGTGTGTTGGTGAGTAGACATACATCGGGTAACCAATCTATTGTGTGTGTGTGTGTGTGTGTGTGTGTGTGCGGCGGATGGTTGTTCAATATATCCTTGCAGAGTTAGCATTATGGGAGTTCATATCACTGCACGTTAATATTTGTGTGCTTATAACTTGACAGCCAACGTGGACCTGGTGTGTCTAGTAAAACTTACTACTTTCCATTAGGAGTTTTAACAGTGCTCTCGTGAACACGGTGTTCTATTACAGAGCATTTATTTGAGTTGTTTACTCGTCGGGGCACGTGTTGAGCTGAGGTAATAATAACCCATATGATATATAATGAACACTCTTGCTGCGTGTGTTGTAAGAGGAGGTGGTCGGTACGAGTTTTTTTTCCACTACACGGTTCTTAGTCGGTGAAGGCCAACCGCTTCAAACCGGTCCCCTACCTGGCCTTGTGTTCCTTCCAGCACCGCGGATCGTGAACGGGTCGTTTAATGTTGCGTGTAAGCGGGGCTATAACGATCATTCACATTTAGCTTTTGTTTTAACTAGTAGTAGCCATATCCTGCATGCATCTCCTGAGGGTTCGCGCCTCGGAGGATAATACATTTTACGCTCTGACTAGCATATATCTCTCAAGGTTCGAGACTCGGGAGGATTCCTATCAGTTCAACGCATCCACTAGGCGTTGTACTCCCGGGGTCGAGGCCCGGCGAACTCACTTGCATGTATTTCCCCCCACTCTGTACAGTGTTTGTAATTTCTCACACACACATGCGTTTTATACAAAGTAACCTAGAAATGGGGTGGGGCTTGTTTCATAGGATATCTCCAGGCATCTTGCCGAGAACCATCACCACCACCACAAGACATTTATTAAAATTTGATTTTTCAACAGAGATGGAAGCGCTACCAGTTCATCATCACCAGCATTGTGTCCATCCTCTGCTGCATTGACTAATCCTCCTCCTTCTAATATATGTAGACCCGCACTACAGTGTGGTTTCTGTGACTTGTCTCTTTACGGATCGTTGGAATGGATTGTGACACGAGCGTAATTGCGTGCTCAATCCATTCCAACAGCCTGCCCAATATTTGTGCGAGTGGTGCGGTAGCCTATTCGCACGTGCTGAACATCTCGTAGGACATAGAACAATTTGTACGGGAGTGATCAGGCAGGCTGCCTCGTCCAACTGCGCATTCTGCAATGAGGGCTTTGGGCGTCCTTGCGATGCCCGTCGCCATGAACGCAGTTGTTGGGCGAATCCCACAGTTCAACCATTACAATGTGGGACCTGCGACAGGCAGTTTACCAGAGCCGATCGTCTTCGTGCGCATAGCGCAAAGTGTTCTGGTACTGCTAAAACCACCTCCCAGCCAGCAAAGCATGCACGAGTGGCAAGCCCGCAGCCTGGGCCTTCCCATGCAATTCTGGCTCTTGCGAGCGAGGGTAGCTCTTGTCGAGGCTTCACTGCCACTGGGGCTGGTGAGAGCAACTCGTATGGGTTCATGGAGGTGGAAAGCGCGTTCAGCGGCGTTATGTGAACATACGTCACGGAGAATACGTCGACGGTGGCAGTCGACATTTGAGGCTACCTCGAGCGTATGAAAGCACATATAATTGGTCAACTTGAGCAGGAAGTCGAGTGCGTATATGGCAAACCAGAGCCGCACGACGATGAGGAGGATTGCCGTACATTTAAGACGAAGAAGGTGCCTGTCTTTCATGCGGCCGACATAGAGGAGGTGGTGTTGGCTGCCATTGTCAAGATCTTTCATGAGGAGACGGAATATATGGGGAAGGGCAGTGGCCCTCACTGCCGTAAAACGGATCTAGTTACGCATAAATAAGCTCGACCCCTAAGAGTCTCGTTGTACATCCCCTTGCCTGCAGGTGAAAAAGGCGGAGAAAAAGGCGATTATCAACCCGCACAACGCTGACTTGCAGTGCTTTAAATGGGCTATACAGGCACACTTTGTAGAGGGGGAGAATCCACAGCTTGTCAACCTGCGCTACACCAGGCTGGAGACGCTCTTCGATTTTTCAACAATAGATTTCCCCACCCCTCTACAGCAAATAGCTAGGTTTGAGAGAACTAATCTGGGGGTAAGCGTGAACATATACGCACTCGACAAGAATACGAAAGTAGTGCCAATACGGGTGACAGGTGACGAACTGGCCCAGCACTTTGATTTGCTGCTGCTCACCACTGCGGAGGACCAAAAGTCGCATTATTTTTATGTATCCAATTTCTCGCGACTGGTACGCTCCCAGGTGACGTCACACACAGGGCATATAGATATCTGTAAACGCAGCTTCAAGGCATATGCAGATATTCCATGTGTGATTGGGCTGACGGGTGCTGAAACTTTGGCCAAGCACAGGAGGTATTGTAATGACCATACGGCTGTTCGCGCAGACATGCTGCAGCCGGCCACGGATGGCAAACTGTCTGTGCTAAAGTCCCAGAATTATCAAAACGGCGATAAGGTACCTATCGTAGTATATGCAGACTTCGAGGCAATGCTGGTGCCTGTGCAAATGTGTCAGCTGAACCTGGACACATCCTACACTTATAGGTTCCAAAAACACGAGCCCAATTCTTATGGCATATACGTTCAAGTAGACAATTCATTTATTCCAGCCTCCAAGACGACGAGCCTACCCCCGGGTGTAACTATTTACCCGGGCGAAGTTGCGTCACAATGCTTCATGGAAGAGGTCTCCTGGTTAAAGACATATACAGGTTGATTCTAAAATCATGGGACAAACATTGAGGGGTGGTAGAGCTCACTAAAACAAACAATTATTGTATAGGAATATATGGGCGGAAGTGACGCGTTGAGGCACAAACACAAAAACATAACACATTAACGGAAACATAAAATGTTCATTAGCAGCATACTTAACGAGTGATTCCGTACAGAAAATGTTAAAACAGTTGCTGGAAATGCATCCACCAACAGTCACGCATGCTTGGCGACCTCTACATATGGCGTGATTGGCTGACAATGGTGGCGATAGTTGCGGGCAGTCAGACGGTGCGCCAGTGACCTGCTGCATCAGCGAACAAAGCATTTGCGCTTGAGAGTTCGGCCGTGATGGGTGATTTTACGAATAGCGAAAAGGCAGACATGCATCTAATAAACGGTGCTGCTAATGGTAACGGCAGAGCAGCGCTACGGCTGTATTGGGAACGCTTTCCACGTAGACGCATGCCGAACCACAAAATGTTTGAGCCATTACATTGGAAACTTTGTGAAAATGGTTCATTTATCGCCAGTACTGATTGAAGGGGTCGATCGAGGACTGTACAACAACCACACCTTAAAGAAGTCATCTTGGACCATGTGGACGAAACACCCGGCACAAGTACAAGGGCTTTAGCATGTCGTCTACATGTCAGTCAACCAACCGTTTGGAGAGTTTTGCACGAAGAACGTTTACACCCATTCCACATACAGAGAGTCCAAGCTTTCCAGACGTGTGATTACCCTCTGCGCGTGGCTTTCTGCCAATGGTTCTTGCAGCAGTGTGCATTGCAGCCGTCTTTTCCAGCTCATGTGCTATTCACAGATGAGGCAACCTTTACACACGAAGGCGTTTTCAATGCCCACAATTCTCATGTGAGGGCAACAGAAAATCCACACGCCACACACCTACATGCATTCCAATAACGCTTCTCTGTGAATGTTTGGGCGGGTATTGTGAATGATTACCTCATAGGCCCATATTTTCTACAACCCGACTCAATAGCCGTTGTTATCGGATATTTCTGGAAGAGGTTTTACCAGAAATGCTGCAAGATATTCCGATTGGCGTTCACAATCAAATGTGGTTTCAGCATGATGGTGGGCCAGCCCATTTCAGTATGGAAGTTCGCAATTACCTGGATGCTACTTTTGGGGTGTGCTGGATTGGGCGTGGTGGGCCAGTCCGATGGCCACCACGATCGCCAGATTTATCCAGTCTCGATTTTTTCCTATGGGGGCATTTGAAAGCCCTCATTTACGAGACTCCAGTTGATTCCATTGAAGACCTCGTCGCTCGACTATCCTGTGCGGCTGCTCGCGTGCGTGAAATACCCGGCGTATTTGAATCTGTTTGCCAATCACTCCACCGACGGTACCAAGCTTGCATTACTGTCGGTGGTAGCAATATTGAGCAATTATTATAAACATTGCTGTAAAAAGGCATTTAGTGGCGACGTTGTAAATGAACAATGTGTTGCATTTCATGTGTTATTTTTGTGTTTGTGCCTCAATGCATCACTCCCGCCCATATATTCCTATACAATAATTGTTGGTTTTAGTGAGCTCTACCACCCCTCAATGTTTGTCCTATGGTTTTAGAATCATCCTGTATAGTCAGTCTGAACCTATGTGAGCACTAACGCATGGGGAACAGGCTGGCTATACTCTAACAACTATCTGCTGCCACTGTTCTGGCATGTTCACCTACAACAACCGAAAGGTGCATGACCATGATCATTTTACCGGCAATTTTATTGGGGCGTCATGTAATAACTGCAACAAGCTTCGTCGCCGCCCCCAGAGACTGCCAATACTCTTCCATAACTTGACATATAATTCCAATTTCTTTATTACGCAGCTTGGCTATGATTCCCAGGACATATTTATTATTCCGCATACGGAGGAGAAACTCATCACCTTCAGTGAAAGTTTGGGCGACAAATTCACCATTCAATTTATCGACATGTTTAGATTCATGTCGTCCAGCCTGGCAACGCTCGTGCAGAATCTGCTGTCCAGCAAATTCCACACAACATCTCGCTTCTTCACGGTAGAGCGGGAGCTCAAGCTGGTAACCCGGAAAGGTGTCTTTCCCTACGATTATGTTAGCTTGTGGGAGACGCTCGCCGAGCCGCAGTTACCTGCTATAGAGTAATTCTTTAATAGGCTTACTGGGGGGGGAACGTCATAGCGGAAGACTACCAGCACGCACAAACCGTCTGGGACGTGTTCGGTTGCCGTACCCTCCGGGACTATTCAGAGCTTTACTTGAAGACGGATGTGTTGATTTTGTGCTACGTCTTAGAGAATTTCCGGGGGCTCTGTTGTCTACGCACATAGTCTCAACTGTGTGTGCTATGTTAGTGCTCCCGGATTCTCGTTTGACGCAATGTTGCGCAAGACCCAGGTGGAGTTAGAGTTTCTTACAGACTACGTCATCCACCTGTTTATTGAGGCTGGTATCCGGGGAGGGGTGGCACAGTGTATTAAGGGGCACGTGGTGGCCAACAATAGGTACATACCAGCCACGTACGATGCCAGCAAGCCATCCACCTACCTGCAGTATGTAGATGCCAATAATTTATATGGGTGGGCGTAGTCTCTGCTGCTCCCATACGGCGGTTTCGAATGGACCGGCACGAATATAGATGTAATGAGCATGCTGAACGACGGAGATGTTGGCTACATACTGGAGGTAGATGTAGAATACCCTACCGCTCTTCACGACGAGCACATGTATCTTACATTCTTGCCAGTGAACGAGCATCCCCTGGGGTCCAAACACGCTAAACTCATTACGACCCTGGATAGAAAGCTTCATTATATCGTATATTACCGTACTCTGAAGCAAGCATTGGATCATGGGTTGCGGCTGAAGGCTGTTCACTGTGTCCTTCAATTCCAGCAGGTGTGGCTAAAGCAGTATATAAGCATGAATATAACGAAACGTCAGGCAGCCACGAACGCCTTCAAGAAGGACATTTTTTTTAAATTAATGAATAACACAATGTACTGCAAACTTATGGAAAATAAACGTAAACGACAGCGTATGGAACTCGTGTGTAGAGAAGTTCGGGCTAAGAAGTTAATTGCAAAGCCCGCATTTAAATGCAGAACGATATACTGTGAATCATTGTCCCTGGTCAAATTATGCCAAGAGAGCGTAACGTTTGACAAGCCCATATATGCTGGGTTTGCCATACTTGACCTGTAAAAAACACTCATGTATAGATTTTACTACGACGTCATGTGAGCGCGGTATGGGAGCAGTGTCGGTCTCTCTTATTTGGACACAGATTCCTATATAATGGAAATTGACTGTGCTGACTTTTACAGCAACCTCTCCTCTGACCCGACCGCGACGCTCATGTCGGAGTTTGACACCAGCGGCTACACTCCCACTCATCCCTGCTATTCTCCAGTCAATGCCAAAGTGATTGGGAAGTTTAAGGATGAGTGTGCGGGTAATGATATAGTTGAGTTTGTCGGGTTGCGGGCGAAGATGTATGCATACCGTTGCCAGAATGCGGTAGTGAAACGCGCAAAGGGAATACAGAGGTGCGTAGTTGAAAACATGATAACGTTTGATGATTATCGGCGCATCCTTTTGGCCCAGCGCAGCATGAGAGTACAGGTTGGTAGTATTAGCTCGTACCACCACAAAGTTTACACGGAGCGCGCAAACAAACTAGCGCTTTAGTGGATGGACGACAAACAAAAAATCCTGGATGATGCCATTCATACCGTCCCCTATGGTTATCAGACCTAAAAAGAAAAACAGCTCTGGGTCAGGCCTACATAGGTATGTCTGTCGTCGGAGAGAGTGTTTTGTTTCTCCAAGCGTGTACTGTAGAACTTACAAGCATCCGTGTTCCGCTTGTCAGGTATATTGTTGAGGGTTTTGGTAGCCATATTTATGTATATCTTGATAAGCATGCTGTAGCGCGTGCAAATGTGTTGCAGGCTTGTCAGGTGCTGATTGATAGTCTACTGTAGCTCATACAAGAGGAACGTCCCTAACATTGTCAGGTAGATTATCAGTTTTTATATTCCTGCTATATACTGGAGCCCTTGCAAGACCGGATGGCTTGCCAGGTATACTAATATTTATTATTGGCCTGCGCAGTCTGATTCAGCGTACTGTAGCTCATGCAAAGTGTTGCAAACTTCTCCTTGTCAGGTATACTGGGTGGTAACACACTGGAGCGCATGCAAGCGACCATCTTTCCTTGCCAGGCATGTTACCAGCACGTCCTGTACATGTTTTCTTTTTCTTGGAGGTATACTGGAGCACATGCAAGTCGTTGTTGCCTTGCCAGGTATACCACATTCATGTTTTCACAACATGCCTTATAACATGCAAAAATTTTACGTATGTAAGTGTACGTTTGTCAACACCTTCAGCTTGACGTTCATTTGTACGTCGCCCATTATTGTTTATATTGTTTAGCTCATGCCACTGCTATATCTATATTGTCACTTATGTGACTACAACTCTATCCACACAACATATTCCTGCTAGTGATATATATATTGTCGCGTATGTGACTTCATCTATCTCTTGGTTCCATCCCCCGATGTCCTAAGGAGATGTTCATCGCCCTGGCATGTCTGTTTGTTTCACGCTTTTTGTACAGCTACTTTTTTATTCTCTGTCGTCTTGTCACGCTACTTTACTGTGTGGTGGTTTCCACCATACTACTTCGTTTGTCAATTCCAATTGTTCCTAATATTATTATTTTACTTTGTCATTTATGTGTGTGTTTTATCCACCATACTGTTAATTTTCACGCATGTGACTCCTTCTATCTCTTGTCCCACCCTCGCACTGTGTTGGTATCACACTGTAGTGCTCTTCTCTAATTTTATATATCTTTTTTCCCATTGTCTAAAGCACTGGATTTTCAACTATCTGCGGCATTGCAAGCAGCCTGTACACTATACTTGTGATGTTATCAATATATATATATTGATAGTGTCATAGGAATAGTGTACTGCCCGGTTCCAAGCCTGGGACCCATATATGTGGTTATGCCATGTCGATGGGAAGACAACGCTGCATCAATTCTGGAACGATAGATAGATAGGCCGCAGTGTGATGCGGTCTGCCACTTTGGTCTGGGCAGTGGACGCGCGCACACGTGTATGTAAATATGCTGTGCCAAGAGGGAGAGTGTGATGGTAGACGTATATATATTTCTCTCTCGAAGAGGCGAGGTGGTGCCGGGGAGAGGGGGCTATAATGATTATTATTAATATTTAAACATGCAAGGCTCAAGCATATATGTCATGGAGGCGTGGTGGTCATCTCTCTTGGGACATGCCTGCTCTCCCCTGTAAATGCAGGAGTGCAAAGTTTTTTACATGCGCTCAGGCTCCTCGCTTGGGACATGCCTGCCCTGTGAATGCACGAGCATGAAATTTAACTTGCCCTCCCCTGGGAATGCAAGAGCATGATGTATAACTTGTGCTCTATCCACTATGCTACCGTGGCACCCCTGAGGTGGGCGTTGCTGTAAGGAGCCATCTGCCCGAGGCTATGTCATGGAGGCGTGGCGGGCGTCTCTCTTGGGACACGCCTGCCCTCCCCTGTGAATGCAGGAGCGCAGAGTTTTTTACATGTGCACTCTATCCACTGTGCTACCGCAGCACCCCATCAAAATGGAATGCCAGAGCATTTCATTTAACTTGTCATCTATCCGTTCCATTACTGTGGCACCCACTTAGCAATGGAATACATGAGCATGAAGATTTTTACATATGCTCTATCCTCTACGTCACTGTGGCCACATTTGGAATGTCATAACATCTCGCAAAGTCCCATGGCAGGCGTCTCTCTTGCGACACGCCTGCCCTCCCCTGTGAATGCAAGAGCATGAAGTTTTAACATGCACTCTATCCATTGCGTTACCGCAGCACTGCTTGGAATGTGACAGCATTATGTTTAACATGCGCTCTATCCATAGCGTCACCATGGCACCCCTTAGAATGCGAGAGCATGATGTTTAACGTGTGCTCTATCCATTGCGTCACCGCAGCACCCCTCCCCAAGGAATGCAAGAGCGTGATGTTTAATATGCGCTCTATCCATTGTGTCACCGCGGCACCCCTCCCCAGGGAATGCAAGAGCGTGAAGTCCCGTAGCCCGAGGCTATATCATGGCAGGCGTCTCTGTTGGGACACGACTAACATCTGGGCGTTTTCTTAGGGACACATAGGAGAAACAAATATAGCCGCCACGGAATGCGTGAGAAATTTTTTTTTTAACTTTTAAAATGTTAAGAAAAAATTTACTTTTGAAATATTTAATACATTTTTAAACTTTTGAAATGTTGAAAATGTTATATTGAAAATAATAATTTTTTGAAAATTAATTTTGAAAAAAAAAATAGCCAAATTTTGGCACTAGATGCCAATATGGCCGCCGTCAAAGCGGAATGCAAACACATTAAGTTTGTCATTTATTTGGTAGGCTTCGGTGTTCCTGTGTCGCTGTCAAGACGCTGTGTTCGAACATCTATATTATATAAAACAAAGTCGGTTAGTTACACCTTTTATAACTCGAGAACGGCTGGACCGATTTAAATGATTTTAGATTTTTTGGATTTGTCTGCGCCCGGAATAACATATAGGCTATTTAAACATCGTAAAAGTTCACAGAAAAAATAATTATAACTCAAATAAATTTTCTCATACATTTTATATGGGTGACATTTTTGACATGACATTAACTGAAGTTCAAGTATTGCCTTTAAAATAAATAAGGAATGCTAACATGAAAAAACATTGTGATTATAAATCAGTTATACTAACTTTGCTTTCGACTTTATAGGTTCAAGGCCAGATTCACCATCGAATTGGATCATTGCAACCTCTTGAAGATGCACAGTATAAATTCTTACAAATATACTTCATGGGCAATATGGAGGAACTACTTGATCGGTGTCAATAGATCAACACAGCAATGAAAAGAGCAATTCTTCAAGATTTGCAGCAAATACTTCATGAACATCATGCATTGGTCCCGGCTGTTCAAGACGGCGTTGGAGCGCATGCCAAATGATGACTACAAAGTGGTGATCAGAGCGGATAAACGACCAACTGGAACACACAAACGCACATTTAACGCTCCAACAATAGATGAAGTTGCAATCCTTATTGTTGGTGAAAACTTTGAAACACGCGATATTGTGCTTACACGTTGCGATACTGGGCAACTGCAAAAAATATATGAAACACACCGTTCATATGACACGTTGCAATACCCGCTGATGTTTTGGCAAGGAGACGATGGATACCACTTTAATATCAAGATGATAAATCCATTTAATGTTCAGTATCAATATCATAGTTTCATTTCAATAAGGGCTGGCAAACAATCTTAAATAATTTATCTTAACCCCTTTTAAATATGCTAAAAGGAGCTTAGGGGATTTAGTAATCACATGGTTCTGTCCACCCATTCAGGGAATACGGACATGAGCTTTTCTTCAAAGATACTAATTTAACTGTTTTTATTACAGGTCAGGAAACTACCAAGAAGGTTAGCTCTATAAATTATTACGCATATCGTTTGATGATTTTTCAAAATGCCGACAACTATTCGCTGCGATTTCGTCGATTGCTACAGCAATATTGCGTCAATATGTACGTCAAAATCGAAACAGAGCACCTAACTTTCATTAGGTTGAACCAAGCCAAACTGCGTTCAGAGGAATATATCCATTTACGTGATGCAATAAGCACCGAAGGAGATGCAGCTAATCTTGGTTGATTGACTATTCTAGCGGTGACGTACACGGGTAGCCCGCATCATATGCATGAATATGCGCAAGATGCAATGACATATGTTCGTCATTACGGTCGGCCAGATCTATTTATTACCTTTACGTGTAATCCGAAATGGATAGAAATTGTTGAAATGCTGCTTCCCAGACAAACATCAAGTGATTGGCACGACATCACCGCACGTATCTTCAAGCAAAAAATCCGGTCGCTGATGAACTACATTGTTAAGCAACGCGTCTTTGGGAATACTCGATGCTTGCTGTATGTATTCAACTNCGTGTCTTCAAGCAAAAAATCCGGTCGCTGATGAACTACATTGTTAAGCAACGCGTCTTTGGGAATACTCGATGCTTGCTGTATGTATTCAATTGAATGGCAAAAAAGAGGCTTGCCGCATGCACACATTCTCATTTGGTTAGTTGAAAGAATTCAACCATATCAAATANTGAATGGCAAAAAAGAGGCTTGCCGCATGCACACATTCTCATTTGGTTAGTTGAAAGAATTCAACCATATCAAATAGATGATATCATATGTGCCAAGATTCCAAATCCCAAAACCGATCCAGGCCTACATGATGTTGTAATTACGAATATGATTCATGGACAGTGTGGCGCCATCAACCCCCAATCACCGTGCATGGTAAACGGCAAGTGTTCCAAACGTTATCCACAAAAATTGACGGCGGAGACCATCACTGGCAACGATGGGTATCCACAGTATCGGCGTCGATCACCCGATGATAACGGTCGAACTATCACAAGGAAAGTGAAAGGAAACGATTTCGTGGTCGACAACAGTTGGATTGTACCATATTCGACACTTCTTTCCAAAACATTCAAGACACATTGCAACGTTAAGTATTGCAATTCGGTGAAGTCCATGTTTATGTAGACGTTTATACAGTGCTTTCCGTCGCTATACCGCCTTTTTGGCATCCAAACCTCCAATACCTACAATGAAATTACGCGCTATCAAGTTGGTTGATATGTGAACTGCAATGAGGCGATTTGACGTATATTCTCATTCCCTATTCACGAACGTCATCCCACTCTTGTACGTTTGGCGGTGCATCTGGAGAATGGTCAAAGAGTTTATTTCACCGCGTCGAATGTTGCTCAACGTGCTGAAGCACCTCCAGCGACAACATTGACCAGATTCTTTGAGATTTGCCAAAGCGATCCGTTTGCATGAACGTTGCTTTACTCGGAGATGCCACATTATTACACTTGGAACACTTCATCGAAGAAATTTCAACGTCGGAAGCAAGGCGATGCGAATCCTGGTCATCCGGATGTGCGTTCTACTGTTGCTCTTGGTCGTATTTACACAGTTCATCCGAAGAATGATGAATGCTTCTATTTGCGGTTGTTGCTGGTGAATGTTCGTGGGCCAACATCATTTGAATCACTACGAACTGTTAATGGTATAGTATGCCCAACATTTCGGGCTGCATGTCAAGAGCTCAATTTGCTTGAAAATGATACTAATTGGGACACGACAATCGCTGAAGCAATTATTTCTGCAACTCCAAGTCAGATACGTGCATTATTTGCAATCATCATTTCGACATGCTTCCCATCGAATCCACGTGCCCTGTGGAACAAATACAAAGACGACATGTCAGAAGACATTTTACATATAATTCGTGTCAGTTCAAGAAATCCCGATCTTAAGGTGAACGATGAGATGCATAACCAGGCTTTGCTCTTGATCGAAGACATGTGTTACCTCATGTGCGGCAGTTTGTTAGTCAGGTTAGGAATGCCAGCACCAGATCGAGGAATGAATGACGCATTTAATCAAGAATTAGAATGAGAACGTGAATATGATCAACATGAATTAGACCAATCAGTTCAAACGAATGTACCCCTGTTGAACCCCCAACAGTAGGTAGTGTATGATACATTAATCAAGGCAATTGATGAGGGAAATGGTGGCTTATATTTCCTGGATGCCCCCAGTGGAACTGGGAAGACATTCATCATGTCATTGATTTTGGCCACTGTTCGAGCGAGATCCGACATTGCGGTAGCAGTTGCTTCTTCTGGAATAGCGGCCACATTGTTAGAAGGATGCTGTACGGATCATTCAGCGTTTAAACTGCCGTTAAACCTTCAAACTACTGAACAACCGACATGTAACATTGCGAAACGCTCCGCAATGGCCAAGGTTTTAGTAGCATCTAAAATCATCATCTGGGACGAATGCACAATGGCGCACAAACGCGCATTAGAAGCACTTGATCGAACATTGAAAGATCTGTGCAATGACTCGAGATGTTTTGGAGGCGTAATGATTTTACTGTCTGGCGACTTCCGCCAAACACTGCCAGTCATTCCAAGATTGACTGCTGCCGATGAAATAAACGCTTGCCTCAAATCATCAAATCTGTGGCGCTTTGTGAAGAAACTTCAGCTGACAGCAAACATGAGAGTTGCATTGCTGAACGATCCATCTGCTGGAGATTTCTCCAAGCAATTGCTGACTATCGGTAATGGCCGAGTTCCTGTCGAAAAATCAAGCAGATTGATTTCATTTCCTCCGAATTTTTGCAATTTCATCTCATCAAAAGATGATCTCATCATGAAAGTGTTCCCGAACATCATTGCTAATCACAAAAATAACAAATGATTGAGTGAGAGAGCAATTTTGGCAGCTAAGAACAAAGATGTGGATGACTTAAATACAGTAATTCAGAATCAAATCGTTGGTAATCTGCATTCATTTACATCTATTTATTGACTGTGTAATAAACGAAGACGAAGCCACCAACTACCCAACTGAATTTTTAAACTCTTTGGATGTGCCTGGCTTACCACCGCACAATTTACAACTGAAGGTTGGCTCGGTAGTAATAATGCTTCGAAATCTAAACCAACCAAAACTTTGCAATGGAACGCATTTGGTGATAAAAAAACTGATGACCAATGTGATTCATGTGACGATACTCAAAGGAAAATTCAAAGATGAGGAAGTTCGCATTCCGAGGATTCCTATGATCCCAACCGATATGCCCTTTGAGTTTAAACGACTTCAATTTCCGATTCGTCTTGCATTCGCCATGACGATTAACAAATCTCAAGGCCAATCCTTGAGTGTTTGTGGTCTGAATCTAGAAAATGCATGTTTTTCTCATGGTCAATTATACGTGGCATGTTCACGCGTCGGCAAACCATCGGCTTTATTTGTTCTTGCACCTGATAACAAAACGAAAAATGTCGTTTATCACAAGGTGCTTCACTGAAGAAAATTAACGCGAGTACAACCCATGCAGCAAAATACAGCTGACACGCCATTGAAATACTTGATTATTGTACTTTTATTGATTTTTTATTTTCTTTATATATATTATCCTAATAAACTATTGAACTTAATAAATTTTGAGTATTAATTTTATTTTATGTTAATAAAATCCTAAATAAAGCTAAACTAAAAGTTAACACGACATTCATTGACTGTTAGGCAGTACAAAGTCCGCCGGGTCAGCTAGTACTATATATAACTACTTTTATGTATGAAATAAATGAACACAATATCTCAGCTATTTTTAGTATTTTGATGACATGGAAAACTAAATGTAAACCTGTGTTCTTGCTACATCCCAACTTTCCATTGCTTTGCTAAGCTCTGTGATTGTTCATTTGGCTGAGACTATTACTTTACATTACACGTAATACACATAATGTTTTACTTTCGTGTGTACAGATATGTGTTTTTACAAATGAATTCTATTTTTTGATCACATAAGCATGTTAACTTCAACTGCTGAATAAATATATTGTGAAATATTTATTGCTTTCTAGACTGAAATTAAAAATATACAAATGTATTTATATTATTACATTGCTGCTGCTAATGTTATTGAGAGCTACGGCAGGCCCAACAGATAGCTATAACTGGCCCAACTGGAGATCACATTGAAATGACCATGTAGGTTTTATATTTAAAGACAATGTGTTTTTATATTTGAATGTAAATTTTTTCCATTAGTTCATTTAGTAAGCAGTAACGACTCGTGGGTTTCAGCTCAGGTAGGGCTACATAGTGATACAGAGTATTTGAGAGTGGGAGGGAGAATGAGTTTAATAAACTAAATGTAATTTTTTTTATTTTTAAATATGAAAAAAAATCTTTAAAATATTCTAGTGTTGTTGCGAAAGTGACTTTTTGTTTAACAAAACTAAAAAGAAAAATATGTTGTTGGATTTCATGAAACTGAAAAGAAAATGAAAAATAATATTACGAGAATACAGCTTTAACAAATGTTTAACGAAAATCTTAAAATTTCATCATTGTCAACTAAATACTTGGACATAATCAATTTAAGTCAATTAAAATTGTGAAATCAAACATGCCTAGTGTCAATGTCCATACAGTATAAAAATATGCTCCTAAATATTTCCTGAAAATACATGTAAAAAAATAGACATGATTGGATAGCATAAAGAAGAAATAAATATTGTAATAAAAATTCTGCAACTAAACAAAATAGCTTTTGCCAACATTTCAAGTCAATCTACAAGTAAATATTTCAGTAACATTTTATTTATAAACATAGACAAATGGATAGACAAACAAAAATTTTCATTGTTATTCACCTAAATGAACATATTACAAGCACTAAATATTCAGTGAACTTCAAATTTACATTTCACTTAGATTTTCATAAGTACTTAGGATTATGAAAAATGATGGTCCATGGATAAATCAGCTTTACTTTTAAACCATATCATTTTGAATAATCTTGTATAACAAATTTTTTTTTTTCACAAATCTTTTATTGTTAAAAAATTATTTTAACATGGTAATTTCCTTTTTCATCCCCTATTTTATGCTGTATCGATAAAATATTCCCACCATTTTATTTTGTGATATTTCAACCACATATATGTGCAACATTACAAATAAGCAAATTAATGAAATAAGTTAAGAAGATTTTTAAAATACGTTTTATAAAAACAAAATAAAGAATTTTTTGATTCACATCCCCACAGCCATTTGTGCTTATCATACACATCAGGATTAAATTTTCTTTTATTTGTCTAGGGCCTTGTTGATGAAGTCTGATCAATTATTATGTCATTTGTTTTTAATTTAATTTTTCTCCTCTAGTGATAATTGAGAAAAAAAAAGAAGCTTGTAAACCTGTCACATTTTTTTCTGTTCATGTCAAAGTAAATTAAAATATAGTGAAAGTAGCATAGCTACAAACCTCTAAATGCTGCACTTTACACTTCAAGTAATCACCGGTTTAACGACAGCAAAGCAATGAAAATGTGCGCAACAGTTGCTCGTCCCACGACTATTGAATGACCTAAATCAGCAGCACTGCCAATGTTATCATTCTTTATACAAACAGAAGCAACCTTGGACACCATCATGAAAGCATTCGTGGAGGTGGAAGAGGTGCCAGTAGCTTGGCATAATAACTCCGATGAAGTAAGGTGTGACATAAATATCTGCGAGACACACTTATATGACGAAACAAGCAATTATATTGTGGGAGTGCCCCTTATGTGAGATCATCTTGACCAAGAAGAATCCAGACAGCGAGCTGTTAACCGTTTGCAGCACCTAGGAAACAGTTTATACCAACTACCAGACGTAAAGATAGACCACATTAATTTCATGAAGGAATATGAAGAACTCTCCTACATGGACTGAGCAATTGATGCACTTACCAGTGATATGAATTACTACATAATACATCTCCTCGTAACAAAGGATTCTAGCTTGACTAAAAAACTGAGGGTGATTTTTGATTCTTCAGCAACATCAACGGGAAGGTCAATTAATGACATGCTATACTAAGAACCAAAACTGCAGAAAGGAATTGTTGGCAATGTTTTAAACTTTTGCACGTATTGTGTAATTTTTTACCACAGACAAAGGCAAAATATACAGAAAAATCCTGATGCATCCTGTTGGCCATAATTACCAAGTGGTGTTGTGGCGGGACTTTCCCAAAAATGTCATTACTAAATTCAGGCTGAACACAGTGACTTTTGTAATCTCAGCTGCACCATATTTGGCCATGAGATTTCTGAATCAGTTAGTGCTGGATGAAGGTCACAGGCATCCTGCAGCAGCCAAAGTACTTCTCAATGATATCTTTGTGTATGTTATTGTAACTGGAGGAGATACTTTGTAGGGTGCACTCAGTCTCAGTCAGACCTGGTTTGCTTGTTGCAGCTTGGGGGGTTTAAAGTTAGGAAATGGTCAAGCTGCCATTCAGAATTTTTTAAAACCATTCCACAATCCATCATGAAGTTCTCCTTTCTTTTTGAGGCAAGAAATAAAGTTATAAATGTGTTGCGTTTAGGATAGGGTGCAGCTATGGATATGTTTTCATATTATGTACAACAGGCTGAAATAACTTATACTAAAGGGGACATCTTGTTAAACATTGCTAGTATACTTGACCCTACGGGTTGGCCAGCTCCAGTGGTCTAGGTGAAGGCATTTATGCAAAGTTGGTACTCCTTTGGAGTTGGGTGAGTCGATTTCCTCCCTACAGAATTCAGCAAGTTATTGTAAATGTTCATTTCTCAATTTCCCCTCCTCGCAACCATCAATATTTCTAAACAGATCTTGCATCCAGGCAGGAGAGATTTTCAATTGCATAACATCAGTGATGCCTTGGTTAAGGGTTAAGCAGCAGGTTTATTACTCAAAGAGAGATATACGCAGTTATCTCCTGCTGTCTAAATCCAAGGTTGCTCAAGTGAAAACTCTCTCACTCTCAAGGCTGAAGCTTAAACAGCTGAAGTTTTTATCACATTTGCTCTCAGAACCTGTGAAAGTTGCTAAAATTACAAGCTTGTCAGATTTAATGGTGGGATTGTCTTAGCTCCACACTCTAACACATTTATTAAGAAATTTAATTGCCAACAGTGGCTGACATTCAGGAAAATTTGGCACAGAGTCAGTGGCTTCAAGAGCATTGGCACCTGGTGACATGGTAAACCATCAGCTGTCGTGGCATGGGCCACAGTGGCTCCATGAAGAACCAAAATGTTGGTATTATGCAGCACCTATTGTGAAAATTGCTCATGTGCCAGAGATAAGGAGAAAGTCTGTGAATCCTTTGCTTGTTGAGCCAGACTCAAACAAATGATGTATGGAGGTGTTGGACCAGTATTCTTCATTTTACTAATCTGATCATTAACGATTATCGCTGTAAGATTCTGAATGCTGGGCTCAAAACAACACAAGCATTTATAAGGGCAGCAATATTGAATATTATCTACCTGTAAATCAATAAAAGGCTGGATGAATAACTGCATCCCAAGCTTTCAGACAAACTATCATCTCATCAGCCAGTAATGGAGAATTTGCCAGCAATTTGTGTGCAACAAACTATACCATTTTCACACACTGGTGTTGACTACAGTGACCTGTTCACCATTAAACTTCACTGGTTCAGAGGTGCCAGGACTCACTTGAGCTTTTTCATGTGCCTGTCATCAAAATCAGTGCATTTTAAAGCAATGTCAGGCTACAGCCCTACAGCTTTTCTTTCTACCTTTGACAAAATTGTTTAACATCATGGCGTATGTTCTGATATTTACAGTGAATGTGGTACCAACTTTGTGGGTCAAACAGACACCTAAGAATACTAAAAGCACAAATACAGTCAAGAGAGGCCATTGCAGACATCACAGATTGTTTGGTAAAAAAGAGCATCAAGTGGTATTTCAATCCACCATCTTCGCCCCATTTTGGTTGCATATGGGAGGCTGACATCAAGGCAGCCAAGACGCACTTGAGACGTTGTGTTGGTAACCAGGAACTTTCCTTAGAAGAGTACTCCACGTTGTTCACCCAGGTGAAGGCAGTGCTAAATTCTCTGCCTCTGTGTGCTCTCAGTGGAGATGTAAATGTGTTAGATGCACTAACTCCAGGTCAATTCCTGATTGGATAAATTCTTACTACACCACCTAATCAAGTCCTGACTGATGTTGCAGTGAACCATCAAAGAAGTTCCACAACATTTCTGGAATTTATGAGTTTGGAGTATATAAACAAATTGCAACTGTGATTCAAGTGGACTCGCAAGTGCACATATTTGAAGGAAGGACTGCTCATTGTGATTAAGAATGACAATTTACCTCTCCTAAAGTGGCACCCGGGTAGAATCTATGGTCCATACCCAGAGAGGGATGGTGTAGTTTGGGTTGTCAGTGTCTGTACTGGCCAAGGAACATTTAAGCGACCAGTGGTAAAGCTGTGCCCACTTCCCTTGCAGTGAATTGTCAAACAGCAGATTGTAAATATGTATGTATGAAAAGGAGGTTTTACTCCTTTTTGGTTGGCAGTATGTTGGTAATATTTGACTATAATAGGTTGGAACTGGAGTTGTGTGTTTATATTGAAAAGAAAAAAAACAGAGTGGATCTTTGACACTGAACTGTGAATGGTGTGCACACATTTGTGTATTCGTTATAAAGTTTTCCATATCAATTACGTTGGTCGCATGGATCAAGTTTGCAATATTATCCTCTTGAGAAGGAGTGTTTTGTTACTTGTCCTCCAGACTTCCGCTACGAGTTGCGAAGAGAAAAACAAGGTGAATGTAACAGTTTTATTTGGTGCCAGACAATTATAATAAGTAAATGTTTTGAGAAGCTTTGCCCACATAAGCAGCTTATAACTGGAATTGTTGAGAAATTTCTAGCAGCCCTAACTAAAATTTCTATCAAATTAACAAAGCTTAGTTATACTATGTCCAAGCAGGGGAGTATGTTTACACAGAAGTCAGACTACTCACTTCCCACCATGGCGAACTGGATTTTAAACAAGGGGTCACTCCCAGTTCTTGCATGTTGGAAACATGGCAGACACTATTGTTGGCATGTGGGATTTCCAGGAGTACTCCCATTTCCTCTAACTTTGGACTACATTGCTGCTCAATCTTCACCTCATTTCACCCTCATTGGTGTTGACGAACTCAGTTGAGTACAGCCCGATTCTCTCACACATTATGTTATAGTAAAATTTTAGCTCATTGATGTTGCCCAAGTCTGAGCAATCACGTGCTGTTTCCATTCTGATAAAATATATAATTTGTTTATGAATTCTGAAAAATGGTGTCATTTGTTCAATGAATGCCTCTGCAACTGCAGTAATTAAATATAATGAATAACTTTCTATGGTATTTTATATTTTATAAATGTATAAGCTTTTCTCATCTTCATTCTAACATTCTGTGCAAATAATATAGCAGAGACTTGAAATGAATTATATAATGTAGTTGTGAGGGAGAGATAACATTTGAACTTTATTTTATTACTAATAATTATAATATTATGTTTCCATGATTATTAATCAAGATTGTACACAAATCTTTGCTGCTCTTATCACACACACCACACACACAACTGTTGTTATGCAGGAGTGCTAAAATGACAAATATCTTTGTTTTCAAAACTGCAGTGTACTATATTCTATCTATGAGAAGCCAGAAAGAAACAGGTGGAGGGAGATGATACACATGGTTCCCACTAGTCTTGTCTCCTCAAAAAAGATTAGTCCAGGTGACAACTGGATTGTGAGAGTGACTCTGCTTTCACCATCAAGCTTATGTGCATAGTACTTATATTAAATTTCTTCTCATATGGCTAATTTTCTTAGTATCATTCTGAAATAATTTCACACTCGAATTTGCATTTCGGTACACCACACTTCCTTAGCTACTTAAAACTTTATTTGTAATTGTAGATAGTGTCAAAAGATGGCCTTTCTCCCCACTATAGTGAGTTCTTACCAGGCTGGGTCATTTTTCATGCTTAAAATGGAACTTTGCTTTTCATAGATCCCCAGTGTCATGAAAAGAATATTTCCATAGTCATAGTACATTATTCTGTAGCAGGAATATGACAAGGAATAATAAAAAATTCATAGTGTGGCATAAGATGTAATTTTTTATGGATCTAGGTTCGTCAGCATCTTTTGTACATTTTAGACAGTGTTTATCGGTCAATTGCTTCAGTGTTGTGGAAGGAACAAATTACCTTAAAGCATAACACATTTAGGGAAAATATGTTTGTGGTTGCATACAATGCTGTTTATGTGTTTCTAGGCTGGTCACATCATCTAAAGATAACGTTTGTGAAACAGTATGTGTAAATGAAAACAAACACAATAATGTGATTTTACAAAATAAACAATCATAAATGAACAGATCTATGATATAAACCTGAAACTGGTCATAATAGGTGTGATATGTGATATTTCATACACCTTATATTTTGATTATATTCTTAATGGTTACACGACATTTTGAGGTTAGGTTTAAATTATCATGGAACCACATTAATAAAATGAAAAAAATTATCTTTGCTTCTTGAGGATGACAGATGACAATTAAATTATTCAAGGCGCATTGTACGGACCTTGAACAGTTAAAGATAGAATTTGAAGAAAACCATATTCAATTAAGTATACTGAATCTCTCAAACAAAGACTCAAGCGTGATGAACATGGCACGTTATTAGTAGATTTTTATTTTGCCTATTTTGCTGTTATAAAAAAGTTACAGAGTATGTGGATGGTACATTTCGTAGGCCATGCCAATCTCAAACCAAGTTATCTAAACTCTATCTCCCAAATTTTTTCTGCAAGCTTCGCAGTGAA
Source organism: Clitarchus hookeri (assembly GCA_002778355.1). Lineage (NCBI taxonomy): Eukaryota > Metazoa > Arthropoda > Insecta > Phasmatodea > Phasmatidae > Clitarchus > Clitarchus hookeri. Next base: position 504,681 of record NQII01002680.1, read on the forward strand.
AAAGTTTACATGATTTATTTAACTCAGTTACACATACTAATACGTAGTTGATCTTGGTTGGAAAATTTCAGTATCTGGTATCTTTACTGCCAGGAAAATCCTTGCGCTTAGTAAAAGGTCTGCCCTTGGTTGAATATAATTATGCTCGAGCATGGAACCACACAAACTGACAGGTATCAGAATGTGAGAGCCATTGCTACAGCCCATTGGGACAAAATTGTACGATTTCCTCCTGTTAGTTACAATTCACCAGCAATGCTGAGATGTCTGCTAGATACCAAGAAAAAGAATTCGGAGCTCTAAAAATTTTAAAATTTCCAGTTTGAGAATGGAGCTTAACTTAGCTCTGTGTAAGCTTGAGCCTAAAATAAGAGAAAGTTTTTAATTTGTGCATGCAGCCACAATGGTGCCTACCTTTGTTCAGTTATGTGACTTTTAAGAGGTACAATGTAAGTCATTCACTGCTTCTCAGTTGTCAAATGTTTCAGCTAAATCGTGCTCATTCAAAGGGTGTGATGTTAAAGGAAGTCAACAAAATTACATAAAAATAACATTGGTAATCAAAAGTAAACAACAAAACAAGGTCTGTCATTGTATATACATATGTTCCATATTCCATACCAAAAAACCATTAAGCTGAGAGAGATAGTTCAACTGAACTATTTGTACTACAACTGCTTGAAGCTCAACCACCAAATCAAGACTTGTTCATCTAAGGGAGAGCATGTGCCCATTGGAACCAGTGGACTCATCACAGATTATAACATGTGCAATTGTCATGAAAGGGCACAGCAGGTTGCTTCACCATCACATTTAATGGTGCAGCCTCCCTTGGAAAGCACTCATTTTGAAGATGTGCAGACTTGCCAGGACATGCAGACCACAGACAGTTGATTTCGTGCATTCACAAGTTAAACCTCTGCCACCTCAACATTGCTTTTAGGAACTTCTTTGATACAGGTTAAAAATGGGTGTGGTCGGTTCCAGCCTGTGAGTGTGTTGATTGATTCTGCGTCACAGTTATTGTTCATCACTGAAGAGAGTGCACAATGACTAGGGCTGCAGCACCATAAGAGATAGCTATTGGTGAAGGGACTGAGACCAGATTTAACTGCCCAGACAGGTAAGGGCACAGTAACATGTGTATTGAAATCAAGTATTTCAAGTTGCTGACAGCTGGTTACAGATTCTGTTTTTCTTAGAAAGGTTATATCTAAGATGCTTGTTGCTTTATTGCAAATAATGGTATGAGATATTTATCATAAATTTAACTTAGCAAATCCTACCTTCTACATTCCAGGGCCTGTTGGCATGCTCCTGGGTGCAGAGCTCTACACTGAAATAGTTGATGACAAAAGGCTTAGAGGAACAAAATATTTGCCATCAGCCATTCATAGCATCTTTAGGTGAATCCCATTGGTCATGTTGAATGCAACAGCAACAGCAAATCAACAGCACTGCCAATGTTATCATTCTTTATACAAACAGAAGCATCTTTGGACACCATGAAAACATTCTGGGAGATGGAAGAGGTGCCAGCAGTTTGGCATAATAACTCCAATGAAGTTAGGTGTGAAATACATTTCTGCAAGACACACTTATGTGATGAAACAGGCAATTATATTGTGAGGCTGCCCTATAAGTAAGATAACCTTGACTCAAGAGAACCCAGACAGCAAGCAGTTAACCATCTGGAAACCCTAGAAAAATGTTTATACCAACTTGCAGATGTAAAGAGACACCTCATTAATTTCATAAAGGAAAATGAAGAACTCTCCTACATGGACTGAGTAATTGATGCCCATACCAGTGATACGAATTACTACATAATACATCACTTTGTCATAAAGGAATCTAGCTTTCCAAAAAAACTGAGGGTGATTTTTGATGCCTCAGCAACATCGAGTGGAAGGTAATTTAATGACATGCTGTATGTACAAAGGACCAAAACTGCAGAAACTGCAAAAATGTTCTAAAATTACTGGCTGGTCAGATTTGATGGTGGTATTGTTTTAACTCCACACCTCAACACACTTATTGAAAATTTTCATTGCAACAGTATGGCTGACATTCAGGAAAATTTGGCACTGAGTCAGTGGCATCAAAAGCATTGGCATCTGGTGCTCTGGTAAATCATCAGCTGTGGTGGCATGGGCCACAGTGGCTCCATGAAGAACCAGTAGGTTGGCTATATGCAGCACCTATTGTGAAATTTGCTCATCTGCCAGAGACAAGGAAACAAGTCTGTGCCTGGTGTACTTGTTGAGATAGCCTAAAGGAAGTTATGTGTGAATTTGATGGTCCAGTATTCTTTATTTTGAAAGTTGCAATATGTCTTTGTATTTGTATCGAGATTTGCAAAAAACAAAGGGTAAAACAAGCACTGTGATTTAGGGCCATTGTTATTAGAAGAACCCACCACAACTTTAATGGTGGGCCATTGATATTAGAATAACACAACACATATTTAATGATGGGCATCAAAAAGATTCAAGCAAAAGTCATTTATTCAGTGTTCCTAATTCTTTAAAGTATTTAAGAATGCACAGCTTGTATAAGAGGTCTTGCTTCCTTTCTTGACAATGAAGGAGTATTGAGAGTGGGGGGAAAAATCATTTGTCTCATCACTATGATGCAAAATAACCTATTCTGTTGTTTAAAGTTAGTTATCTTACTAATCTGATTTTTAACCATTATCACTGTTAGTTTCTGCATGCTGGGCTGAAAACAACACAAGCACTTATATAGCAGCAATATTGTATATGATCTGCCCGTAGAGCAATAAAAGGCAGTATGGGTAAGTGCATTCCATGCTTTCAGACAAACCATCATCTCATCAGCCATATTGATTACAGGGGCCCATTCACCATGTAACTTTACTGGTTCAGGGTTTCCAGAACTCACAAGGTATACTCAAGCATTTTCATGTGTCTATCATGAAAGGCTTCAGCCCTAGTGCCTTGCTACCTTTGACAAATATATTGCACATCATGGCGTATGTTCTGATGTTTACAGTGACTGCAGTATCAACTTTGTGGATCAGTCACCTAACAATACTACAAGCACTAATACAGTCAAGGGAGGCCACTGCAGACATACCAGATGGTTTGGCAAAAAGGAGCATCAAATGGCATTTCTATCTACCGTTTCCCCCCTATTTTGGTGGCAAATGAGAAACTGGGGTCAAGGCAGCCAAGAATCACTTGAGATGTTGTGTTGATGACTATTGTACTCCACGCTGTTCACCCAGGTGAAGACAGTGATAAATTCTCTGTCCCTGTATGCTCTCAGTGGATATCTAAATGAGTTGGAGTCACTAACTCCAGGTCATTTCCTCATTGGATGACCTCTTATTGCACCACCTAATCAAGTCCTGACTTATATTGCAGTGAACCATTTTGAACCGTTGGGAACTCGACAAACAAGCCCCACAACATTTCTGGAATTGATGAGTTTGGAGTATATAAATACATTGCAACAGTAACTCAAGTGGACTTGCAAGTGCAATTATTTGAAGGAAGGACAGCTTGTGGTGATCAAGAATTACATATTACCTCCTCTAAAGTGGCACTTGGATAGAATCTGTGGTCCCTACCCAGAGAAGGGTGGTGTAGTTTGGGTTGTCAGTGTCTGTACTGGCCAAGGAACATTTAAGCGGCCAGGGGTAAAGCTGTGCCCACTTCCCTTGCAGTGAATTGCCAAACAGCAGATTGTAAATACAATGCTCAAAAATTAAAAATGAACACCACTAAAGCGGTGACATACAAACACCATATGTGCATGGGGCACAGAGGGCAGTACATGCAGTAATCAATAGCCATGTGCTGTAGACAGAGTAAGAATCGTATACTAGGACCTATACAACTGTAGTTGACTCAGTGAAAGAGTAGTTGTTTCAAGCATCGGCCTGTGTGTAGTAAACATTATAGACATGCCACAATGTCATAGACTACCACATTTCATGCAATTAATGGACTTTGAATGAGGCCGTATTGTATTGTGGGCCTGAGGGAGGCTGGATGGACCTTCCTAAAAATTGCCCAATGCGTAGAACATAAAGCGTCTGCTGTGCGTCATTTGTGGTGCCGGTGGTCCAACGATGGTGCACATGCTCGCCAACCTGGTTGTGGATGGCTGCGGCATATTGATTCCCACCTGGACTGCTGCATCAGATGAGCAGTTATTGCTAATTGTACTGTAATTGCCGCCCAGATTAGTCCCACTATTGCACTCATGATGTCAGCTAGGACCATCACCATCCGTTTACTGAACGCTGGGCTACGGTCAAGGGTGCTAGTCGCCAGGCTTCCTCTAACACCTCATCACCGTGCATCAGGCCTCAGATGGTTTCGCAAACGATGCAACTGTAGGGATGAATGGCATGGAGTTGTTTTTAGAGATGAGAGCAGATTCTGCCATGGTGCCAGTGATGGTCGTTTGCATGTTGCGGCATCGACCAGGAGATAAGCAGCAACCAGAGAGTAGACAGCAGCGACATACAGAACCAACTCCTTGCATCGTGGTCTGGGGAGCAATTGCCTACAATGACTGTACGCCTCTGGTGTTTGTTGAGGGAACACTGAACAGTGAACTCTACATCCACAACATCATCCATCCCATTTTGTTGTCATTCCTACAACGCCAAGGAGATGTCCTCTTCCAGCAGGACAATGCCTGTGCACACACATCTCGTGTTACCCAACGCAGTCTCGAAGGTGTTCGTCAACTACCTTAGCCAGCACGATCACCCGACCTGCCCCCATTGAACATGTGTGGGAAATGGTGGTATGGCGTTTGGTGCGGTCTGCAATACCGGCAACAAACCTCCATCAATTGCAACAACAGGTGAAATTAGCATAGATCACTATTCCCCAAGATGACATCCGACATTTTTATAATTGTCTCTACGCACAACTGCAGGACTGCATCATTGCTAAAGGAGGCTACACAATATACTGTCATTGTTGTTAAAGACACACTGTAGCCTCTGTCCATAGGTGTACAACCCTGTGATCATTATCATATACAGTGTACAACCTGTATAATTATTCAATAAAACCTGAATTCATATGGGACCATTGCATCTGGGTTGTATTTTCTATTTTCCACCAGTGAATGTCTGTATGAAAAGTAGGCTTCACCCCTTTTTGGTGGGCATTATATTGGTGATATTTGACTATATTAGGTTGGCACTGGTGTTGTGTGTTTATATTCAGAAAAAAAAAAGAGAGTCAATCTTGGACACTGAACATTGAATGGTGTGTACACATTGTGCCAGTGGTGTTGGTACTTGTTTCATGTCACTATGTAATTCTGTCAATTCTTTATTTATTTATTTGCTGTTTTGCCAAATATTTTCCTTATTGGAACGTGCTGTAGTTCTGCTTAATATTTGGTTTATCCACTTTGAAGTTGTAAAACAAACTTTATCATAAAAAAATGTTGTAATGTTTAAATATTTAACTGTTTATTTTATTTTGTTTCTCTTGTTTAAAAAAAATATTTTTCTTTATGTCTATTAATTATTTACTTTCATAATATTGTGTAAACTCTTAATTTGCAATTATCAAAATGAAAAAACTTAATTTGTAAATTATTATGTCTTTCTTGCCTGTCAACTTGTGTATTGATTAGTCGCGCGAGACTACCCATGGGTGCTCAAGTTTGCGTCACGAAGGTGTTACATAACAACATACGTGTATTTGTTATAAAGTTTTCCATATCGAATACGTTGGACCCATGGATTAAGTTTGCAATGTCTTCCACTCGAGGAGTGTTTTGCTGCTGGTCCTCCAGACTTCCTCTACGAGTTGCGAAGAGAGAAACAAGGTGAATGTAACAATATTAGTCAATGCCAGACAATTATAATAAGTGGATGTTTTGAGAAACTTTTCTCACACAGTCAGCTTGTAACTGGAACTGTTCAGAATTTTCAAAGCATCTGTCACTGAAATTCTTATCAAATTACCAAAACTTAGTTCCATTATGGCCCAGCAGGGGAGTATGGTGACATAGAGGTCAGACTTCTCACCTCCCACAATGGCAAACTGGATTTTAATCATGGCGGGGTCACTCCCTTTCTTTCATGTTGGAAACATATCAGACACTGTCGTTGGCCTGTGAGTTTTCTTGGGTTACTCCCATTTCCTCCACCCTTGAATTAAATTGTTGCTCAATCTCCACCTCATTCACCCTCATTGGTGTTGAAAAACTCAGTTAAGCACAGGCTAATTATTTCACACATTATGTCATAGTTAAATCTCAGGTCATTTATGTTACCCAATTCTGAGCAATCACTTACTGTTTCCATTCTGACAAAAGATATCATTAATTTACGAATTCTGAAGAATGGTGTAATTTTATCTATCAATGCCTGTGAAAGTGTAGTAATTAAATATATTAGTTTATAGCATAATTCTACTGGTTTTTAATACCGTTAAATATTTTAATAAAACATTTTTAGGTATAAAATATATCATTTCACAATGTTGTGAGAACATCATTTTGAAATCATTGTTGGCCAAATAATAACCCCTTTACTTGCCAGGTTTCAGGTTTTTTCTGTAGGGGAATGTTGGATAATATTGAATACCTAATGTAGTTTGTAATAACACAACAGTTTAACAGGAACTTTGAATTATATTTATGAACAATGTATAATTTTCTAAGCTATTGTTGATTTTATAAGGGGATCAGCTTTTTTCATCAGCATTCTGACATTCTGTGCAAAAAATGTAACAGAGATTTGAAAGGAATGATATAATGTAGTTGTGAGAGATAACATTTGAACCTTAATTTGTTTCTAATAATCAAAGTATTATGATTTCATGATTATTAACCAAGATTGTGCACAAATCTTTGCTCCTCTTGAGAGAGAGAGACAGAGACAGCGAGAGAGAGAGACAGACAGACACACCGGGTGCTATGCAGAAGTGCTACAATGACAAATGTCTTTGTTTTCAAAACTGCGGTGTACTGCCTTCTATCTATGAGCAGCCGGAAAGAGGCACTGGGAGATAATACACATGGTTCCCACTAGTCTATTCTTCACATACAAGACTAGCCCAGGTAACAATTGGATTGTGAGAGTGACTCTGCTTTCACCATCAAGCCTATATGCATACTTATTTTAATTTTCTTCACATATGGCTAATTTTGTGAGAATGATTCTGAAATAATTTCACACTCATATTTGCATTTTGGTACATCTCCTAAGCTACTTGAAACTACATTTTTAATAGTAGATTGTGTTAGAAGACAGGCTTCCTCCCCACTATAGTGGGATAATCTAGTTCGCAAAGACATACATTTTGTTATATTTATTGAGGATAGTCTAGTGTATAATCCATTCACGGTTTTTCACACTTTTCTGAAGCCCTGCTGACGCTCTACTTCCAGGATATTCCTGCACCTCATGCAAACTAAGCTTAGCTAAAGTCTAGAAAATTAAACAGAAGTACAATGCACCGAATTCATGTCAACTCAGTTTTAATAATATTTTGAATGATAACTACTTTTTACTATACTCTACCAACACAGACGTTTTCCCACTGTTTTTATTTGTATGTATTATAAATTAAATATCATAATTTATAAATAAAATATATACGTAAAACTTAAGTTTAACGCAAAATGAGGTGCTTTCATGATAACAGAAGTATAAAACGCTTGTGATACATGGCATATTTAGGAAGTAACTGAACACGTCATACACGTGATAATTTTTGAAAATGTGAAAAAACTGCAAATAGACTATTTATAACAATCTGTTATTGTTATTGTGGAAATACAAATATTTATGAACAATTCAAGTAACAATTGATAATGATACATGCAGCTCTTTGTTACAGTGAGGTAATTAATACACTGAAACTATACTATATTTATGTATTTAATATTTAAGAGATTTGTGCAGACTTTTTAATTGCTAATAATAGACCTCTTCATATTTTGCATTGTTATCTAGCATTATTAAATTTCTTACACGACGCACCACAATATGATGGATCACACAATTTGGCGGGGTGTATCAGTGCCCGTTTACATGGCGGCAGGTGTGCCAGGACATGGTCTTGTCAGATATTAGGGACAGCCATGAAGCGTTAAGAGGGAGATTATGTTGGAAGCTTGTTGGGGGACATCTGGGACGAGAGGTTATGATCAACTGCCAGGGGATGCCTATGGAGGCATGATATTTTAGGGACAGAGGGTGGCTTGCTGTGTTTAGCCCTCAGTCTAGTGTTATTATACTTATATTTGCTTAGACTGAAAATTACCAGTCAATGTGGGTAAATGCAAGGCAACTTATGTAGCATGGTCTGCTTGTCAGTTGGCAGCGGTTCATATAAACTTGCCAGGAGAATGAGAAGTGCAATGGTTATTGTTAACGCGAATGGCGAGGAAAAGGTACAATGATAGTTTTAGGATGGAAATTATAGTGATGTGGCTCAAGATATTTAAATGGAAGGATGTCAATTGCTTATAGGATGAAACAGCGGATGAACTGATAATATGGTTGCGGAATGGTGATTTGTTAAACTGCAGAATGTAGATAAAATTATCTGTTTATAATATAGAGGAAGAAGCAATTATTGTGTGTGTAGGAACATTGTTTAGGGAGATGATGCATTATGGAGTTTAGAGAGCATTGAAATGGTTTGCTTGTTGTGACAAACAATATTTATAGAATTTATGTTATGAGTGAGACACGTAATTGATTACTTGTGTTTTGTGATTATGAAGAGGAATGGTTATATTAAGTTAAGATGTTATTTAGAGCCATAATAAGAAGCAGAAAGCTCTCAAACTTTATTTAGTTTAATAATGGTTGTATGCTGTCAGAACTGAATAGTGAGTTATTAGTTTACTTGTATTGTTATTCATGAAATGAGGAATTGGAAGAATGTTTGACGAGTTTAATAATTAGCAGAATATGGAATTGTTAAGTGAATAATTGAAATAATTGAGAATGTCATCATAAACAAGGATAATTAATTGTGGGCAATTAAGAGAAAGCGGTTCTCCAAGTAATTATAGGTCTAGAATTGATGTATGTGTTTGGATATGATATTTGATGTAGAAGAGAAGAGAGAATTCATGTATAATTATTAGTATAAATAAATTAAGCGTGTTGAATTTTGAATTCTTCGTTTATTTAATACTTTTATAGTTTCCGCATTATTGGTACACTAGAGGTTCATGGACATATTGAGTAGACTTGGTTATGGTGATGTGAATCTGATATGGTTTACCTTGATAACCCGTAATGTTTAAGACTATACAGTAGGAGTGAGATGAGTCTACTATATTATAAATGAAGTACGTATAATCGTGATGGCTTGGTATGTATGGATCACCCCTGCATATCTGAAACTTTCAGAAGATGCTCTTGGTGTGGTACCTTCATGACTCCAATATCAGTGTTACAGAATATCCTTTATTTTACCTGTAGGTGGTTCAGATGCGGCACATGTACGTGCACCCAGCATGATTGAATGTCAGAAATGAGAGGGTATTTGATAATAATGTTTTATTTCTTTGATTAGATCACCATAATTATTACTACTCTGGGTGTTGGATCATAAAGTATATATAAGTGTGTATATAAGTACAGTAATTATGATCATTATCAAGTGAATTTGTGTTAGTAATTGCTTAGGTGCATGTTTTGGAACTTTGCTGTTTTATGAAATCATTGAGTCTAGTGACAAAAGTGACTCAGAGTAATATAGCAATTTCTGATGTAAGTTTTAATAAATGCCCAGGGCGATATTCTGTAACCAGCCCTTATGGAAAGTCGTAATGAATGTGAGTCATGATCTGGTATAACTATGTGTAAGCAAGTAACTCAATCGTTGTAACCTTGTCGTATGTGAAAGACCTGCCACCTGCAATCCCCAACCCTTCTGAAAAAATGTCCTGCAGGGCTTACCTCTAACAGTGCGCAACTATATCTGCACAAGTTATTTAATAGTTTACTACTTGTTCACTAAATTAAGGAAAGCTTGGGAAATATGAAGTTACTAAAAATAGTATGAAAAACTGAAAACACTTGACTTGCATAATAAAAATTGCATTCACCTCAATAAAACCAAACAGTTTAGCAATTTTTACCATGAAAACCAAGTAAATAATTTTCACATAATTTATTCTCAAACAATGGTATTATGTGTAAATACTTCGACAGACCTTCAAGTTCTACTATTATTACTTTTCCTGTTTTTTAGTACGAAAGTAGGAATGATCTTACTAATTGCAAATTTTGTCTTACTATTTTTACGTTTTGCCTTTAAAAACACTTCTAAAAATTATTTTAGCAATTTCAGCCTTTCTGATTGTTTCTGCTTATTTCTGGAAGTATTTTGTAATATTTGCAATTTATTTAAGATGTACCTATCATAATTGCTTATTCAAGAGGTGTATCTTCTGAGTAATAGCATACCATATAAAGGCAAGTCACTTATTTCCTTGCCAGCCCCAAAGAAGAATAACTGAGGGGCACTTTGGTTGAAGGGCACTTTGGTTGATGCTCCAGCTCCAGGCACCATAAATTGGGACTTTTAAAATAGAGTGGTTACAGCAGTAAAATTTTAATTTTAATCAAATTCAAAGCAAATTTGCTGATGTACATGTTGTCATCCTACCTTGTCCCTCAGCTAGCGTAATCTTGTCATGGGTTGCGCATGCACAATATACAGGGCCACATAATGTGTATGATGTGTGTGATGCTTTTTATAAGTACACTGAAAGTTGGCTGACAGCCGAAGCTACCAGGAAAAGGGTTCACATTAGTATGTAAGGTCTTTTGTGTATTTGTTTTGCAGTACACTTGTATGTAGGTTTTTTTTAAATTAGCATAAATAAAGATTTGATATATTTGTTGTACTGCGCACCTGCACACTTCTGTGATAAGCAATTGCCGAAGCCGCCAGCAATGGGATGATGTTAATATGTAAGGTCTGTGTGTATTTGTTTTGCTGCTCACTCCTGTGCATGTTTAGTGAATTAGCAAGTAGGTTCTTATGTATTGGTTTTGCTGTGCACTCCTGTGCACTTTTTGTGATAAGTATAGTGTATCCCTCCACACTTCATATCCATGCACATGGTCAGCGGGGTCTTTAATTTTGGTGTGGGCTAGTGCCCTTGCTTCTGATGACCATTCGGAAGTCTCTTGTTGGAGCTCAGGCCGTATAGATGTGCGCTTTGTAGCCTGCGGGGCCTTTAATTTTGTGTTTTCTGATCCAAAATTCTGTCTGTGTAATCAATATTCAGAACCTTTTCACTTTGCCCCTGCAGCGAGCCTGGCCATTACCTTGACTCCGAGGCCCCTTAATTAATTATTTTGCCTTCTGAGTTTTTTCCATGATAATGTAACCTTGCATATTTTTTGTATTGGTTCCAGTGAGGCCTCATGTAATTTTGTAGTGCCACAGTGTATCTTGTATTGTTCATTATCATTCCTTTTGAGTTTGTGTAGCGCCCTGCCCATTTCAGTGGTAAATATTCTGTAATAAATCCAGATGGCTCCGGATCTAACATGCATGTGGTTATACTCATTTTCTAAGTATAAGTAACCGTCCCCCCTGTACTTGTGTTTGGTTTGCTCCGTGGCCTACAATGGAGCATAAGAGTTGTGTGTCTGTATTAACAACCAGCCACGTGGCCATGTCGTGACCCTGGTAAGAATATCTGCTCACCAAGTGGCTGTGTGCGAAATCATGGCCCAGCACCCTGGGATTACAACTGCACATCTACTTCCATGTACCACCTTGCTAACTAACACCAATAACAATGTGGTGCCTGCAACGTGTTGCTAAATTTAATCAACATCTAAAAAAGTGAGTAGAGTGGATTGTGTAACGGGATCAGGCTATGTCACGTGCACATTTACTTTGTCTTTTGCTTTCTGCTCTCTTCCTTGCCAGGCACACTAACACCAAGGCCACGCGCACACGGAGAATAACCGTAATTGTAAACACATGTTGGGTTTCAAGAAAACAGCAACATGAGCACGGTGAAGGGTATGGGCACATGTGTGTGTGCAGTGTATGCGCCCTCGCCAAGCGCCGGAAAACTATGTGTGCGTAAACACCGATGGGGCTAGCAGAATGATGGATGCGGCCCAATGGGCCTACGATGACCTGAAACATAAGTTTTGCAAACGCTAATTGCTCACCAGCCCCAACTATGCCCGTCACTTCTATGTACAGATAGATACAAGCCTGGAGGGATTGGGCACAGTGTTATATGAGCTGAATGACCAGGGCGAACATTTTGTCATGGAGTACGCATGCGCAAAATTGGAAAAGGCTGAAAAATTTATTACATGAATGAGCACAAGTGCATCGTGGTCATGTGATCACTGAAGCACTACTGCCACCCCCTGAAGGGTAGTTAGTTTATCATGAGGATGAACAACCAGTGCTTGCTATGATAGAGAGGGCGCAGGGCCGGAAGTCTATGTTCACTCAGTGATCCGTGACACTCCAATCACTGAACTTTGTTGTTGAGCACACTCCTGCAAATACAACGAAGTAGTAGATGAGCTGGCCCGCCACCCCAACCCTGACAGTCAGGCACGTGACGACACAACTTTGGCCGACATCATTCCCCCATCCCGTTGTAGTGAACAAGTCGACTGGCCTCTAGACCAGCCTCTGAAGGCAGCAACAGTGATGGAGCATGTTAACTCACTTGTTAACTCACTTTGAACCTTTGATGAAGTCTGGCGCAAGGATCTTAGGGCACAGGCAATGGATGAGTTCACACAGAACAAGCAGGTGGTGTCTGATTCCGGACACCTGGATCACTACCGGTGTGTATCAATTACACCACGACGACACCTCAACGGACTACCCTGGTGCCAATGAAATGAGACACGCAGTGGGCGAACACTTCCACTATCCCTGGATTGACAAAGAGATCCACTGGCAGGTGCTGGTGTGTGTATTCTGTAAGGCGTGGAAGACCCGCCACCGCGACAATGAGGAACAGCGTATCAGAGAACCAACCCAACCATTTGACATGGTCGCCCTTGACATAATGGTCCCTACCCCAGTAGTACCATGGGCAAACGCTTTGTCGTTGCTGTGACCGACCTTCTCACTTTCTGGGTGAAGGCATTTCCAGTCAGTAACACCCGGGCTAGCACCATTGCCCAACTGCTAGTGTTGGGATCCTTTCCCCAATGGGGTTATCCCCAGATGCTCCCGACTGACATCGGCACCTAGTTCGCGGGCTGCAGATGTTGGACAGACTGCGCTAGTTGGCCTCGTAAGGCACCACACAATGCCACCCGCAGGACAACCTGCCCAAGCACCAGAACCAGGGATGAAGGCCCAGTTGCAGGTATGCATCAACAAGGACCACATGAAGTGGGATGTGCACCTGCCCTGGGCAATATTTTATTTTGCTTGCGTATACGTGCCAATGCCGCAACCGGGGTATCCCCTGTGCAGCTGCTGCAGGGGCAAGACCTGATAAGGCCAGGTCAGCTGGATTTGTGGGACCTAGAGATAAGACACGTACATCGCAGGGAGAGGAAGAAGCACGAGCAGCCGGCATTGCGTGTCACACNACCTCAACCCCGACAAAGCATGTATGCTCACGCACACCCCTTGTCAGCAGGGCAGAGACAGTTTTGCGTGGGACTAGCCCACCGTTGGACTGGCCCAGAGACCATCACCGCACGGGTACCTCACCATGACAATCTACAAGCGGGAAGTAACCCAGACAATGAGCGCGTCAGGCCAGGCACAAATTCCCCCTAGAGCCGCGTGACCCAGAGGATGAGGTGGACTTGACCACAGTGTTTGGGACCCCCACCCACACCAAACCTCAGGATAGCAGGTTCGACATAGTCATTACACCCACGGGTTTCGCGGGGTTCATTTTTAGAGACCTGGCACATGGGGATGCCAGGCCCGCCTCCGCCACTTGCACACGATCTCTGCGGAATACCTATTTCACAGGCCTCTCAAGGGATAGCGTGTCCTGCCACAAAGGAGAACATAGGCTTAGAACGTCCAATACGGACGCCAACCTGCTCTCCTGCAGGACTACAAGGACCTGCGGGCACCGTACGCAGTACAGAGAGGTCACCCCACCCCTAGGGATGTAGCACTGAGATGCTACAACTTACCCACTCACCACCGCAGGTGGGCCCACTCTTGCTACGACACAGTGCCCCCTTCTCGCCCACATCACACACTATCCGGTGATGTCTAGCACCACACCACCCCCGTACGTCAGGGCACTTATATTCTGGTCTTGCACGCTTGCCACCATGATGGCCAAGTGTGGCTTATGTCATCTTGCCTTGTCCGTTGGCCAGCATAAGCCTGTCATGGGTCGCGCACGCAGGGCACGAGGCATAGGGCTGCGTGATGCATGTTATACGTGTGAAGTGCACCAAAAGTTTTCCAACAGAAAAAGCTAACAGCAAAAGGATTCATGTTAATATGTAAGGTATTTTGTGTATTTGTTTTGCTGTGCAGCACTCCTGTGCACATTTTGTGATCTAGCAAGTATGTTCTTATGTTCTGATTTTGCCATGCACTCCTGTGCACATGTGATTAGTATAATGTATACCTCTATGCTTCATAACCATGCATGCAAATGATCAACCGGGGCCTCCACTTAAGGTGTGGGCTAGTGTCCCCACTTCCGATGGCCATTCGGCAGTCTCTCGGTGGAACTCAAGCTGGACTTCAACTGTGTCTATGCTGATCCGTAATTCTGTTTGTATAATCAATGTCTTAAAATTTTTACTTTGGCCCCGCAGTCGGCCTGACCCCTCTGTTTACTTAAAGGGCCCTTAATTAATTATTTCACATTTGGGCTTATTTCCTTGGTAAGACAACTTTGATTATCTTCCGTAATGGCTGAGGCGATGCCTCATGTAAGTGTGTTGTGCCACAGTATATCTTATATTGTTCATTATCATTCCTTGTGAATTCGTGTAGTGCCTACGCATTATGCGTCAAAATATTCTGTAATAAATGCCGGATGGCTCTGGATCTAACATGCACGTGGTCACACTCATTTTATAAGTGAGAGTAGCCATCTCCTCAGTACTTGCAGATGGCGTGCTCCATGGCCAACAACAGAGAAGAAGAGTAATGTGTTGGTGTTAGCAAACAGCCATGTGGCGATGACACGAACCTGGTAGGAATCTCTGCTCATCGCATGGTCATGCATGAAATCACAGCCTAGCACTCTGGAACGACAACTGCACAATTACTTCCATCTACCACCTTGCTAAGCAACACCAATAACAATGTTTAAGCCAAATCTATTTAAATTACAGCTAATTTTTATATTAATTTGTTTAAAAAATTTGTATTATTTGATATGTTAATTTCATATGTCTGGTCAGAAAGTTGTGGGTTTCTTGTATGAATATCAAATTAATCTCTTCTATTTTTATTGGTTCAAATTTTCTGTGATAGAATGTTCTATTGTTTTAATTTATTGAAATTTTTTTCACTTAGGGTAAACAGTGTTGTGTTGTAAGATTTTTGGCAATAATTGGCTTCCCATTTTGTGGCCATAATCATAGCTTAGGGTCTTTAACTAATGGTTTATTTTTTTGTTGTCATGACCTATTGACCAAGTTTTAGGCATTTCTTTCTGGCATGTACGAAACACTCCGCACACTCCCGCATGGAGGTTAGGCGACGCAGTCGGACACAGGAAAACCCATACGTGCCATGGAAATTAAGAGGGAGCACGGGATGATCCGCTTGGCCCATCCAGGGGTACTCCCTGGAATTTGGATCAGACGAGGTTGGACTCGTGCTGGCAGTGGTTGACTCCGCATGCTGGAGAAGGCTCGGAGAGATTCCCCCTCTTGCTAAAAGAGCCGGACGTTGAACAGGATTGTTCCGGGGGCGTGCCCGAGATCACGTCAGGGGCGTGGGTAGTGCTCCGGCTATACCACACGCTTGGTAATCTGAGTGCTAGAATCTCAGGCCTTGTGGTAGGACATGCTCTGTGCGATCTGCAATATCAGATCGGGGCTCTGCCTGGTGCGGCCTGTGTACAGGTCGGGGCAAATGGGTTTGGTCAATTCAGAAAGTGCTGGTCATGTCTGCGATGAGAGGGCGTGATCCCTCTTCCCCGCCTACTGGGAGGCCGGGGTGCGGTATGGCCTCGCGGCTAAGAGCGCCCCGTTAACAAATAAGACCACGACTCTGTCGTGTTTTAACAGTAACCTGGCATGTACGAAAGTATGGAAATAAATTAAATCACTGTAATATTTCTCTTCAGACATGTGTGATGGATTCATGGTAAAACGGAAGTTTTCCAGCAAATATTGGGGGAAAAAACAATGATGCTCGCTACTTTTCTAAGGTGGTGGATAATCCAAGGCACTATGAAGGAGAGCTAAAGGAGTAATACCTCCCAAACCAAAAAGAGCATAATGATTTTTATTTTTGAGAGGGGTGTGGGCACAAATTTGTTCTGTGCCCAAGGGTGACCAAAGCCTTAAAATAGGCCTGCCTTCTTGTCATCCATGATACCATAGCCGTGCCTGTATGCAGTTTTCCTACTGTTTTCGAACATTCAGGGCAAGATTTTGCCAAACACATCTCTTTCCGTTTATGTGATTTTATTACTCTTTCCTTTATGTGTGGATGTGAATTGTTGTAATTGGACAGGCCACACATTCCAGTGACTGCTTTGTTGTAAATTTATTTGTGTTTTGTTCTGCTTTCCTGTATGCTTCATGGAGCTTTGTTCAAGGACTTCAAACCTGTCATGACATGTGATTGTGGTTCTGTTGCCTTGGTGGTGTTATTCAGCATACAAATACTTAATAGAAAGTAATTTTGGTACTGTTTCTCTTTTGATGTTATAATAATTACTTTGGCTTACTAACATGAATTTTGCTAATTTTGAAGAAAAAGGCTCAATTAAGAAAGAGAGTTAGTAATGTACGGCAAATTCCACTCTTGTTATTTTTTGTTAACCTTTTTGTTTTAATTATTACAGATAAGGCAAGACTATCTCATTTTCTTTTTATGTACGCTTACAACAGCACAATATTTTTAATGTACTTGAGTTATCATTTCCAATTTGTTATCTTGTCTGCAGTGTCCTTTGGTGTATATTTATTTAAGTTGTTTGTCACTTGATGAGTTTTTCATGGTTGTTTTGTGTGTAAGATGTTTGTTGTCTTTCGTCGTACATGGTCACAGAGCCTTCTCATATACAAAGAATCAAGAACCAGGCTACACCAACAGTAGAGAAAAGGTGGGTTGTGTCCACCAAATGACTATCTAAAGATTCGTTTCTCGCATGGACTAAAAATCAACTTTTATAGCAAAATTCAATTGACGATATGAAAACTGTATTGCTAGGTAGAAAAATATTACCAACTAGGGTTAACATGAGAACAAATATTTGGTTGGGACCCCTTAAATATTTTTGGAGGTTTCTTTTATCCTCAGTTTGGAATTTGCAATATCACAATGAGATGCAGCAGTTCAAGGCTTCTTATTTACCCACAGAGAATTTCTTGAACTAATTTGAAATAGTAATGCTGACAATGGTGAGAGTCCAACTACCATGCATAACATGTTGACTTTATGCATGTCTACCGAGTGGTGCAGAAACAACAGAGTGAGTAATCACCAATAACAGCACCATATAGCAGATGGTGAAGGAAACAAAGATAGATGTCGAGCAACCGCAAGTAATTAGCACATCTCAATCAGTAGAGAAATAAATATGGCTGTTGAGTGACATCAGCTCACTGTAGTGAATGACGAGAAAAAACGTGATGACAGTTGAGCAGCGTGGAGTTCCCTAAATGATAACAGATGTAAAAAAAATGACAGTCAAGTATAAACATGACTGCCAAACCAATGACCAATGAAAAAACACAAATTCTGGCTGAAAGTAATAAACAAAATGGCAGTTGAGTGGATGTAGTTAGTAGGAAACAGAATGGTGGTTATAATGTCATCAAGAGCAAATCCAAGATGGCAGCATAAGACAGTGGATCCTTGCGAATTAATGCAAGATGGTAGATCAGTTTGAATATGTTGCCATTTGCCATGGTTCTAGCTGGAATCTACTAAACCAATCTGCTCACCTTCTCCGAATGAAGCATCAATGATACTAAGACAGTGGCATTATTCTTCTTTGGAAGAAAAACAGAAGACTGAGCATGTGTCAGTTTTTGTGGAAGGAACTGTCGAGGAATTTTGTTATTGAGCATGGATGTGAAATAAATAAGAGAGTAGCATTTCAGAATATCTACTAACTCGATTGATGAAAACCATTTACCCCTAGTAACATTTTGGTTGGTGTGATGCATAATGCTCTGCTTAGCTTAGGAAACTTCTTGTACTGACTGGTACTTATTAGCTCATATCTACTCATGCATATGCAATTTTCTTTACAGTTATCCATAAACCAGTCAAATGTATAAAGGGTGTCACCACAGGGTTTAAAGGCTAGCTAGAGTGCTCACCTCCCACCAAAGCGAGCAGGTTCAATTTCTGTTCAAGTCACTCCTGTTTTTTTGCACATGGGAATCATGCCAAATGATGCTGCTGGTCATGGTGGGTTTTCCCCAACCCCTGCATTCTAGCGCAGTTCTATATCAACCTTGCTTCAAACTCGCCGACTCTTAAGACCCCATTGATAAGGTACGTCCAAAGCCCTCCACTCCACTTCACTCCACTAAAATGCATTAGGAATGAGAGAAAAACCGTAAGTTTGTTTTCTTGCATTAGAAGTCTGATTGTCATCAAACCTCAATGCAAATAACAGAAATAAGAATCAGAGGAAACTCATCACAGCCTCAAAAACATTATGTCCTGTTCTATCAGTATCCCATAAGGTATACATATTTTCATGATTGGACTTGAGTATACCAGTAAGAACATAACCCCCAAAAAAAAGCCTTTATTAACATGGTTAGTATAAGCATGTTATATTATTTTTCGTTGGTCTGCTGTAATGTATGCTATGATTTCATCTGTGATTAACTAAGACCATGACTTAATATATGTCATATTATGTTTTTCTGTCCTACCCTTTCATACAGTGCAAATGTAAATCATTATTGTTTGACCTAGTTCTTGTAGGTGTGGGTGGAACTTTGGACCATTTGTAACAATATCCCCCCTGAAAATAACTAGACTTTCTGGCCCTTTCTTGTTCTCCTTTGTCTGCACTCGTCTCTTATTGTCCATTTATGATTCATTTCTTCTTCTGTATTGTGCACACACACTTCAATAGGAGCACCACTAAATTTGACGTCATAAACTCTGGTGTTTTTTATCATAATTCATAAAACATTCCATTTTGTTAAAAAATGTAAGGAAATAAACAAGAATAATAAAGCATAACTTAATTGACTTTACACTATATGTTTCTACCCCACTAAGATACTTCTGATGCTATTTTGGCCACAGTACATTCCCCATCCACCCGCTGTGATTACATGTTGCCAGTATGGCAACATCACAATTGGGCTAACACTATAAACAATAAACAAAAATGTACTGCGTGGGTTAAAAATCCTCCACACAATGTACTAAATTAAGTTTTTCGTTCGTAATATGAGTGGTAAACAAAATATTTTTTCTAAAAAAATTTGAGTTAATAAACACATAAAATTGCAGTATAACAAGCATACAGATTTAAACAGTAGCAAAAATTAATCAATTGTTTAATATATTACTTGTATTATTTACAATGCAATGGGAGATTATAGAGACAAAGCAAAAGCATTTATTTTAAAGCTTAAACAAATTAATGAAGATATTAATTACTATTCAAACATTAAAATTCATTAAACAAAACTAACAAAACAGTTTGAGTTTTTAAATTAGTTACATTTCTCACCTACTGTGTCCCACATGGTGAGATTGAATATTAACAACGTTCTCAAGTTTTTATCTTTCAGGTTTTGTTCATTTATCACTGTTTTCAAAACTTGTTCTAATGGGGAGGAAAATTGGATATCTTCACTGTTAATAACACACTTCTAAAAGCTAGAAAGAAAAAGGAATATATTCACTGTTTATCTTCCTGTGTATGCTAATAAATTGTGCAACAATTAAAAGCAAAGAAAACTAAAAGTTTGTGACAGTTACTCATCCTCTGTCTTTCACAATGTTCTTAGGAAAATACACTAAAATTGACACTGTGCTCATCACTCATGTTAGGGATATGTATATTGAGTGGGGAAACATGGATTGGAAAACATGACAATTGATGTGTAATATTATATGTCTATGTTGTAGAAAGTGTACACATGACTTGAAAAAGAGTTATCTACCAATGGTTTGGAAAGAAATGGCAGATTTTGTATCTCACACAATGACTGACTTTTAGACTGGAATATATGCATAATTCAAAATTATATAAAACATATTTCCACCAACAATTCAAAAGTCTTTAAGACCTACCCTTGAAGGAATGTGGTTCCCATGAGGCAAGAGAATCCTGGAAAAAAACTACTTATTCCCTACTCCTGGTTTTTAACACATTGTCTACCCGGAAGTGACTTGGATGCATAAACATGTGGGGCCAGATGGTGCTAAGTTCAAGGAATATGAATGGTTATGCCAGATTTTTTCATAGCCGATGTCAATTATCTTCTCTTTCCCAAGTTTTCCAAATGGGGAAATGGGCAATACTAATTGTTGACCACCACACTAACAACACAATTTTGTGTGGTGTCAACCTTTGTTTTGGAAAGCGTCTGAGGGTTTTGCCAATGTCCAAACACTGTCCACTTTGCATGTGATAAGTTTACAGGACTCACTTTTCTTCACATGTCATTTTATGATTTAATAGGGCTCATTGCTATTACAAACAAACAGAGTATTACACATTTAGCCACTGCTGATTCTGATCATTTCATGTGGTACTAAATGTTTCAGTCATTATTTGCTGTTGATGGTCAGAAATAATTAAAATGGAAACATTGTAGCATTGGGCCAAATCCATGATTGTGGTTCTTAGATTTGCCTCCATAAGTGATTTGAAAGTATTTTATCGACCCTTGAATTGCTTCCTCTATCTTTCTAATTTTCTAGATTACGGTCATTGGCACAAAATTATTACAACTAGTGAAATATTATTGTTTCTAAAATTACATGCATGACCCATGAATCATATAGGTCCTAGTTTGAACTCACACAACAAAATGGAGGCAGAGAGACTTAAATGTTGTGTACATTTCAGGCATTTATTTCCATGCAACATGTTATATTCAGTATATTTTTTGATAACTACTTACCCTGATTCACATTTGAAACCAAATCTTCTGTTTCTGAATCACTTGAATTTACTTTGTAGAACCCTTCGGTCTTGCAAAAATTTGACCCTGTAAAAAAATTAATGAAGAGCATAATTACAGTAAATGTATTAATTATATTTGATAACAATATTTAAATTAATATTACCAGCTTTTAAGGTCAGTTAGCTTAGCCAGGTTCTTTAAGGGATGGAGGTCTTAATTAAATAAAAGAGGTAATATCACTTCCTAATTTATTTACAACCATATTACTTCCTAATTTATTTACAACCACTACAAAGAAAATACTCTCAACTTAAAACCTCACAATAAATGGCTGTCACTTGCTATTTGCAATTAATTACTATACTCAATAGAATTTACAATCACCTCAACAAAATTAATATAAACCAATAACTGAAATCAATCCTAATGAACAGTGTATCAAAACTTATTGAATAATTTTACAAATCATATATACATGTTAGAAAGCTCTAATATTTACAATAAAGTCCATATCGCTCTTTCATACAGTCCTACATTAACTCAGTTTACATTCCACCATTATGGAATGTTCTAGACTGCTCTGAACAGCACCATTTAATGTAGCCTTCTACTCATCGGGTACATGCTCTGTCATCCTTCCACACCACACACACTCTGATCTGCCATGATCTTGCACTGTCTGCTATTGTCCACCCTCTCTCCATACTTCAGCCAGATGTCTACTATTAAGACTGTCGACCCTCCAGCTGTGGTGGTATTTAGAAAGTCGTTGACACTAGCCCAGAAACTTATTTTAATTTTGGGTGTGTTGAGGGATATTACTCGGAAATTCTTCCTCATACTTGCAAGTCATGGACTTGTCCGGAAGTAAGGGAGGAGGAAGTGCTATGATGCCAGCCAGGTCAGCAATCAACAATTCCCCCATCCATCAAGCAATATAACAGTATGCGAGATTCTCTGAGGGGTGGTTGAGGTGGATCACAGCCCACAGCGCCAAGACCGTGCATAACCAAGTAACATGGTAACCGCGCTCAGTGCAGGAGTCCACAAGTAACACTGCCCCATACTTAACTCTGTTGAACATTTCTATAGCTTTGGGCAATATCCCTTCTGTTATTGCGGGTAGTACAACCACACCAGCTGTCATTCTTGAAAAACCTCTTCACGTATTCTCCAGTCATATCATGTTTCCATTCTGTCAGTGTTAATTTTAAGGTACTGTCAGGCAAATTTATGGATGTTGACTAACCTTTGACGTAAATTAGTAGCATATTCTGGGGTGGCTGTTTCTTCTTCCCCTGGACGTTCTAACATAAGGTTACCAGGAAGATGGAGCTCTCTCCCAAACAGCCTCAATGAAGGTGTTGCCTTGTTGACTCTTGGACTGCTGAACGATATGCCAACAGAAGAAATAAGGATATCTTGAAGTCCCAATCCTTTGGGCCACTTTGTGAATTAGTTTTGTGCTATAAGATGGTACTGTTTCCTCCTCTCAGTGACACGTAATGGTCCAAGAATGTCCCCTGCCATACTCTCAAATGGGACCCCAACAGTATATTTCTGAAAAGACCTTGAATTGTCCTCAGACAATTTATCATGGTACAAGCATTCCACAGATGACACCACTTCTCAACATCATCCCGACAATGCAGCCAATAGAATTTTAATCAAACTCTGTCGAGGGTTTCATTTACACCGGAGTGACCACCTGATGCAGTGTTGTGCAGTTCTCACATAGTAGAATTGTGCGACTTTAAGTTCCACATGTGTGAAAACAGCAAAGCGATGAGCCAGCAGAGCATTTAGTGATGGCAAGATTGACCTGCAGGAGTGAAGTCTGTGGACTGCTGACATTGGTGTAGTGGAGAATGAAACTGACAGGTGAGACTATTGAACTGGATGCGTGAGTGTAAGACATATGGAATTAAGACAATAGACATATTGCATATGTGTAAATGAGTGTGAATTGACTATAATTATAGACACATTGATAAGGTCTTTAATTATAATTGAGATAAACATTAAATATTGAGCTCACTGAGAATAACAACAGTAGTATTGGAGATAGATATGTTAATGTTGTAAATAATAGCTGTGTGAACAAATTCAAATTTAAATTTAGTTCTTTTATTTTTATTAAGACATCCATCCCTCACGAACTTTGATACGCCCTTCTGGCATCTTGCAACAATATTTTCCCTTTCTCTTCAGATTTTATGATGATTCTGTTAATTATAGTAATAATCTAGTTTAGTATGAATTGAAAGATTGTACAAGAACATAAATTTATCAAATTTGGTGGCTGAAGAATTTAATGAATTTGATTAATAAAATTAATGTGTGTGTACATAATTGCATCATAATGGATGCATTCTCATTCATGCGCAAGTGAGACCTGGTAATCACAGAGTAGCTAGCTAGTCTTGAAGGTTAAGTTCACGTATTTTTCAGCTACAGTCACAATGATAACCGCCTCCGGGGATAGGCTCAAAATCACCATACAGCCGAACGGTGCACAGCCCTGAGAGTAGAGTGTCTCCTGCCATTTCCTACCCGGAGCATTATAATTTTAGCTGGGTGGCGCACTTTATCACCATAATCATCATCCATCACATCGTAACAGCAGCCTGAGACCCCCTGGCACCGATAGTCATTTAATGACATGTTGTACAAAGACCAAAATTGCAGAAAGGAATTGTTGACACTGTTTTAAAATTTTGCATACAGTGTGTAGTTTTAACCACAGACAAAGCAAAATATACAGACCAATCCTGTGCATCCTGGTGACCGTCATTACCAAATGGTATTGTGACAAGACTCTCCAAACATTCCATGACTAAATTCAGGCAGAACACTGTGACTTATGGAATCTCAGCTGCACCATATCTGGCCATGAGATCTCTGCATCAACTGGTGCTGGATGAGGGTCACAGGTTTCATGCAACAGCCAAAGTACTTCTCAATGATATCTTTCCGGATTACATATATTGTAACAGGAGCGGATACATTGTAGGATACACACAATCTCCAATCAAACCTGGTTCACTTGTTACAGCTTTGTGGGTTTGAACTGAGGAAATGGTCAAGCAACCATCAAGAATTGTTAGAAACAATTCCAAAATACCACCACGAAGTAAATACTTGGACATTCTCAGCTACTGACAGAAGCACTACGTCATGGAACGCAAAAGAGACAAAATGCTTTGATCATATATCAGGGTAGATAGTTAACTATCATTTGTTGTGAAACCCACATCTGTGGTAGAGAATAGAGAGCATTTTATGGCTTTGTCAGGGCACCCAAAAAACTGGGAAAAAAGGAAAATGTCAGGGAAATTTAAAATAGTTCCAAGCAAGGCAAAAAACAAAAAATCCATATTTGTGATTTTTTTAATTTCTTTACAGACAGAAAAATTGATTGTATTGTATTTTAATTAAAAGAAATGCTCAGTATGTTATTGTTAATACATTTTTTCTGCTAACCATTTGGCTTGTCTATACAGCTTTGTATAATTTGTTTAATTAAAATTTTCAAATTTTTTTTAAATTTAATCTAAAATATGAACTGCTGGTGCAAGTACAGTACATGAGGTACTCAACCAGTGTGCACCTAGTGCAACTCAATGCAGTAATTCACTGCAGTTTTCAAGCAGAAAAAAAATTGAGAAAAACAAAAGTTAACATGTTTACTCTTGAACAAATTGGCATCATTAGGCAAATTGTGACAGTGAAAGCTGAGTTGGTAGGTAGGACTGTCTCGTTAAAACCAATATCATTACAAATGAAACAAGAAACATATGCATCAGTAGTGAGACAATTACAAATACACATATTCCTTACCTGGGACTTGAACCCAGAAAACCTCGTACCATAAGCTAGTGTGCAATCAACTGCATTATGGAGGTTGGATTTGAGCATTAACTTTTAATTTAATAAGTCAAATGTTTTGAATTATATGATTTACTAATCTAAAATATTTACAGGACCATCATTTTGAAATTGGTGACTGAGCCACTTACAACATCTAAGTTTACATGTCTTACCATACCGCTACTTGTGCGAAGAATTTAATGAAAATCAATTGATTGATCTCCGAGATATGGCATAAAACTTCCATCCTTTTCATGTGACAATCTCCATAAATGGAGGACAAAAGTTTATGTATTAGCACATTATATTATTATATACTGCCAGTATACAAAGTTAAAATAAAATCAATTACATAGTTTCGTAGATATAGCACACTAAGTTAAAATTAATTTATAACCGCCATTCTGAAAATAAGAGTCTGTTATACTTAAAAAAAAAATATGTATACAGTGAAATCCCGATATTTCGCATCCCGATTATTCGTATATCCCGCTAATTCGTGCAAATTTGCCGTTTTCTTCAGATAATCCCTTTAATTCGTAAAAAAAACAATGCATTCCGGTCCCCTCGATAATACGTATTTATTTTGGTGCTCGAGCTCAATTAAAACGTCTTATAATTCTTATTTCCAACTTAACAATCTCTCTAACTCGTAATGTTTTTAACCCTAAACTGTACACCAGCTCTAGATTTATGCAATTCCGGCAGGGTAAAAAAGAACGGAAGGGTACTGAGGGACGTAGGAGGGTTTGAAGGGCAGGTGATGACGCTGAGTAGGCTGTGAGGTGATGTGTCTGTGATTCCCAGAACTAAGATGCGCCTTGGTGTCCAGCCTAAGGTTATGAGAGAGTAGGAAGGAGCAGAGGGAGCGAAAAGTAAGAGGGTTTGAAGGGAAGGTAATGACGCAGGGTAGGCTGTGAGGCGATGTGTCTGTGATTCTCAGAACTAAGAGGCGCCTTGCTGTCCGGCCTAGGGTTATGAGAGGGTAGGAAGGAGCAGAGCGATTGAAAAGTTAGTCAGTTCGGTCTTAGCCATGTCTCCGAAAAGAGCTAATAAGTGTCTTTCCATTAGAGAAAAAAAATAAATCGTTATCGCCGTGGCCGGTGGTGATAAACAAATTGACGTGTCCAAACGTTATAACGTTCCTCCTTCCACAATAACATCAATTCTGAAGAACAAGGACAAAATCGCCTCCCAGACATCGGACAGCAAAGTAAAGCGGTTTAAGACTGGTGAGTATCCATAACTAGAAGATAATTTAAAAAAGTGGTTTGCGCAAGCACGGAATTCGAATGTACCAGTTGGAGGAAACATTTTAAGAGAAAAAGTAAAAGTTTTCGCAGAAAAAATGGGAATTAAAGACTTTCGTGCGAGTGATGGTTGGTTTGATAGGTTTAAAAAAAGGCACAGCATAAAATTGAAGAAGCTTAGTGGGGAAAGTGCGAGTGTATCGGCCGACGTTTGTTCTGAGTGGAAAGACGAATTGGGAGAAATAATCGATTCTTATGAGCCCAACAACATTTTTAATGCCGATGAGACGGGGTTATTTTATAAGTGTCTCCCCAACTGATCAATGTGTTTTAAAGAAGAAAAGTGTCATGGCGGAAAAAATAGTAAAGAACGTGTAACCATATTGTTGGCCGCCAACATGGATGGATCTGAGAAATTAAGACCGCTCATGATAGGCAAATCAGCCAAACCAAGATGTTTTAAAAACATAAAAACTTTTCCGATGACCTATCGTGCAAACAAAAAAGCGTGGATGACGGGCGAATTATTCAAGGAATGGATACGATCAGTGAATGCTGATATGGAGAAAAGGCAGCGAAAAATTCTACTTTTCATGGATAATTGTACGGCCCACAACAATACCCCACTGCTCAGTCATGTTAATGTTGTGTTTTTGCCTGCCAACACTGCTTCTAAGCTGCAGCCTCTAGACCAGGGCATAATTAAAACGTTAAAACCCTTTTACCGCAAGGAAGTAGTGATGCAAATCCTTCACAGCATCGAGGATGGGAAAGATCATGAAATCACCTTAATTTCAGCCATGAACATTGCTCACAAGGCGTGGCAAAGTGTTAGCGAAAGCACAATAAAAAATTGTTTTCGTGCTTGTGGATTCACGAAGGTGGAACTTTCATCAGCAGTTACTGAACAAGACTTAGAATGTCCTGTGAATTGGAATCGTCTTCCTCAAAATGAAGAAAATTTTATAACGTTTTAATATTTCGTCCATTTTGACGATGGCCTAGCGGTAGTGGGGATTCTAACTGATGACGCAATTTTGGCTCCATCTCAAGACATTGATGGTGAAGGTGATGACGAAGATGATGTGCTGACAATTACACCTAAAGTGGCTAAACAATACATCAAAAACGTGCGCCATATCTTAGCTAAATCAGACGTTGGTGATGAAGTATTTTCTCCTTTGAACGTGCTTGACAAAGCCATCGACAATGCCCGTCTGCAAGGCTTGCACCAAAAGAAAATTACAGATTTTTTTAAACGTGAATTTTTAATGTGTTTTTTATTGATGTAATTATTGATTTATATATACAGTACATATGAATACATAATATATAGTCATGCGTTTATCATTACATATTAATGCAAATTTGCATTAATCTCGTTATTATGTATTTTTTTCTTTTTTTGCTCCCGATTATTGGTAATCCCGCTAATTTGAATATCTCGATAATACATATTTAACATTCAGTCCCTTGACAACACGAATTATCGGGATTCTACTGTGTGTATATATATATAGTTATATGGCCTACTACAGTACAGCTTCTCTGCCAAATTTGGTAAGAATGGGTGGCTTGTTTCCCAAGATATGACATAAAAACTTAATTTTTATTGTTGGTCTAACTTATAAAAAGGGAGAGAAATTAGTCTCTGTATAGACAAATCTGATAGTTGTAATTGATACAGACAGCATACAAAATTAAGTTGGAATTAGTTTCATTAATAAAAGATACTAAGCTAATATATTAGCCACCATTTTGAAAATAAGTGCTATAATGACTTAAAACATACCAGTTTACACCACCTGCTGCAGTGCAAATTGTTTGCCAAATTTGGTAGGAATTGATCAGTTATTTTCCAAGATATAACATAAAACTTTCTTTATCCATTTGGTGCTATCTTGCAAAATGGTAGACAAAATGTGCTTTGTGTAGATACAGTTAATAGTTGTAATTTCTACTGCCAGCATACAAAGATAAGTTGGAATTAATTACATGGTTTCAATGATATCAAGTTCTAAGCTAGAATAACTACCTGTATGTCCGCCATTTTGAAAATAAGTGCCTGATGTACAAAAACATACCTTGTTACATCATCTACAGGATGGCTACTTGTTTGTCAAATTTTATAGGAATCAGTCAATTCTTTCACAAGATATAACATAAAAAAATTTACTTATTCGTGCAGTGCTATCTTACAAATGGTGAACAAAAGATGCTCTGTGTAGATAAAGTTTATAGTTGTAATATATTCTGCCAGCATACAAAGTTAAGTAGGAATAGATTACATGTTTATGGCGATATAGCATTCTAAACTATAATGCCTTTGTGGCCGCCATTTTGAAAATAAGTGTCTGATATACTTAAGAAATGCAATTTTACATTATGTGCCACAGCAACACTTGTTTATCAAATTTAGTAGGAATCTGTAAATTGTTTCCCGAAAAATATCATAAAAATATATTTATTCACCTAATGCTATCTTATAAAATGGCGAACAAAAGATGCTCTGTGTAGACAAAGTTGATAGTTGTAATATTTACTGCCAGCATACAAAGTAAAGTTAGAATTTATTAAATGGTTTCGACAATATAACATTCTAAGCAACCTATATAACTGCTATTTTGAAAAAAAAAAAAAAAAAAAATTGCCCAGCATTCCTAAATCATATAATTTAACATCACCTGCTGCAGTACTACTTTCTTGACAAATTTGGTAGGAATTGGTTCATTTTTTACTGTTATTAATGGCAAAAACTTTATTTATGTTGTGCTTTCTTAGAAAATGGCTGACAAAAGTGGCTACATGTTGGCATATATGGTGCTTATAATAGATACTTTCAGCATACAAAGTGTTTGTCAATATTGGTTAAAGGGTATAGTAGATACACCAAATAAACCTAAAATATTTGTATGGCCACCATTTTGAAAATAAGTACATAATCAAGTTCAATCACTTATATTTACCTGGCCTGTCATAGTATTACTACCATGCCAAATTGGGTGAAAATTAATTTTGATATTTTTCGAGATATAAAGTAAAATCTTTATTTGTTCATTTGGTGCTATCATCCTAAATGGCAGACAAACAACAATATATTTTTGAAAATTTAATGCTTACATGATGCTTTCTTAGCAAAAATATTTTTTTTAAATTAATTGAATAGTTCCTGAGATATCATATTACTCTACGTATTAAATTGGCTGCCAAGTTTCCTTACTAAGTTATATATATGTACCGAGTTTGGTGAAATTTGGTTGACGTATTGAAAAATTGTAAAGGTGGACACATGCACAGAAACACAAACACACACATGCACACAAACACACACACACATACATATATATATAAAGACACACACATGCAGATAGGAAAAAGATCTCGTAAGCCTTTCTTTCCTTTGAAAAGTAGGCTAAATAGAGGGAGGTACATGTGAGCTTTGGGTTTAATGCTTATAGTAAGGTATTAAATAATTAATATGTGCAGGCATTTGTGTTAATATAGAATTCCAAGATAAGAATCCATACTTTTGCAATTTTTTGTGTAAATAAAACTGTGAGGTTGTGTTGAACAAATAACCAATTAGAGCCCCACACACAATTTAGGTATGAATACAGCAAAATAAAAATATAGGCTTGCTTGATAAGCAGTTCGAATGTGCCACATTCTGCATAAAATGTCACTATGCACCCATACAAGTGTAAACATGATGGACACTATATGTCATTTCGTGCAAATTGAATACTGTAAACAGTTAACAATTATTAAATTAAACTGTGTCTCGAGTAGTGAGAAATAGAGGCTCCGAGGGCAGGGAGCTGGGAGAGGGGCAGGTGACTAGCTTGGCCAGGGCAACTGGTGCTTGGCGAGGGAGCCATGGTTCTGGGACAACTGGAGTCTGGAGGACACTTTTTCTTGTGCTCCGTCATTCTGGTTAACAAGTGGCCATCTTGGATTTGGATTTTATCTAGTATATTGGATTTTACTATTGTTCAACATCTAGCATCTAGTCTTGAACTCTATTGTCATCTGCTAGAGTTAATCACTGGTGTTGACTTAGTCGTCGATCGCTCCACCTGCCTTTTTATGTATTTCTGCTTGTCATTTTCTTTAACTGCAATCTTTGTTTCCAATGTCCCGTGCTATGTGGTGCTAGTGTAGGTAGCCATATTTATTCAAATTTTGCTTGCCAGGTAGTGCTGGCATAGGCAGCCATCCTTGTTTCCGATGTCATCTACTAAAGTGCACAAATGTGTGCAGCCATCTTTGTTTCTCTCACTGCTTGCTAGGTGGCTTTAGCATGTGTATTTATTTATGAATTTAAGGTTGAAGTGTTATTTTTCATACATGTGTATCATCATATGTGTATTTTAATACAACTTAAAAAATACTTTGGAGTGGAGGAGTCTTGAACTACCAAACCTTTGGATGGTAGACATATACTTTAGCCGACTGAGCTATCAAGACATGTAGCAACGCAATGGTTTAAGAGATGTATGTGAGAAGGAAAAGTCACCATTTTTTAGTACTATGCTTTTAAACTTTATTAAAACAATACATTTATCAACAAATGAAAAACTCATTTGATTTTTAATAACCGGTAAAATTGAACATACAAAAAAATGTATCGCAATAAAATATTACGTTTTTAATACTATGCTTTTGAAATCTTACTAAATCAATATTTTTATTTGAAAACATAATAACTTTTTGATTGTAGAAATTAATTATTTTTGCGACGCTGGCGCTTGTCACGCTAGTCGTTTTTGTCGGCTCCAACTCTGCATGGTGGTATGATCTATGCTTGGCTCGGATCCCCTCCCTTTCATTTTTTTTTGATCAGGCAAGTTTATATAAGTCTTTGCACAACTCGCGCTCCTCCTATTCTATGCACTGTCGTCACCAGAACGTGTTCCTGAAAATTTGCTATAATGAATTAGATTGCCAATTTGTCTCCCACCAACTTATTGCAGTGATGAGGCATTTTGTATTTGGTTTCGTCGCCTGAGCTGCTGAGCGAATGACGGTATGTCGTGGACCATGAGTTTGAGTGTTAACTGGGCATTTTAATTGTTTTAATGTCTTGTGTGGCGTATATGTGTTGTCTTGGGTATGCAATAGGGTTAGCATTTTTTCAAAATTGTGGTCTTGGTTGCCAGACTAAAATTTGGTTTTGGCTTTAACAAAAACCAGGCATTGCTGTGTTTATCATGTTTTAACGTTTTGTGTTTAGTTTTGTTTGCTGCACAAGAATAAATTTATATTTAAAATGCTTCATGGCCACGACTCTCGCATTGGGCATAGTCAATCTTTTTTAATTGTGCTCGTTCATTGATATTTTATTTGGTAGGAGCTCTGACGGGTTATTTGACTGCCTCCTCCGAAACTTCAATTTTATATATTATTTTTAAATGAATATTTTAACGTGTTGGTTTTATGAAAAATAAGTTTTACTGGGCTCATAAAGCTGCCCTCTTTTGTTTTGCTCTTATTGTCAGTCTAGTCACATATATTGTTTTAATTGTATTCTGTAAATAATAATTGTTTTAAAATAGTCTGTATAATCAACAGAGCCATTTATTATATTTATGTCAAGTTTTATTCTTAGTGTGGGTCTGAAAATATATGCATCACAACTGAATTTTGTATGTATATTATTTGTGTTTCGGCACAAATAATTTCTGCGCTAACCCTGCTATATTATTTTCTCATATCTGCATGTTGTATTTGTTGCATGAAATGGCAGAGGTCGGGTTAATTTATGCCCTGAAGAAGGATGAACTTTTGAATTTTTACGGGACCTCGATTTTTAAGTGGATGAAGCAATGACTGTAGCTGAGCTGCGGAGGGCTGTTGGCCCTCTGAGCAAGTGGTTCCGGTGAGTGTCACCAATTGTCTGCCTAAAGTAGACAAGTTATTCCTGGTAGCCTTGCAAAACGTATCTGCCTTGACATCCCTAGAATGAGTTAGTATTCTATATTTCTTTATTTCAGTGAGTAAAATAGCTAGTCTATGTTTGAGTTCTGAGGATAGTCTCCTAAAAGCCATAGCGATTAAATGTAAAGGATTTACAATTACTTTGTGAAGAAATCATGTCTTTGGAAGGTGGTACCTTTGTGGGCTTTAAACGCAGGGTGATTGAGGCTTTTTCTCCTCCCACGTTAAGCGTCAATGTGAATGCAACTTTATCTACAGATACCGAAGTATGAATTTGTTGATTCCACTTGTGGATTTCATGATGCCTTATGTTTACAAATCAGTGAATCCGAATCCGTTAGTTTTATCATATATAAATTGGCTCCACACATGTGTGCTCAATGCACATTTGTTTTTGTTCCACCTAACTTTCATGAGCTACATCAGTTAGCTTTTGAAGTGCAAGGCCATCTTGTTGCCTCTAGCTAGTATAGTGCGTGTTTTCCACCTGCTGTACAAGCCAGCAGCGACTGCAATTCCGTGTCATCCGGCCAAATTTTCAATATACAGAAGTCGAGCAACGTGGCTCTTCGGTACGGTGCAGTAATTGTGTAGTTCAGGGACATGAGGCAAATAATTGTCAATACAGCAGGCTACAATGTCCAAAATAAATTTTTTCCGGTGCGGCGAGCTTGGGCACCTGC
This sequence comes from Clitarchus hookeri, assembly GCA_002778355.1. Classification (NCBI taxonomy): domain Eukaryota; kingdom Metazoa; phylum Arthropoda; class Insecta; order Phasmatodea; family Phasmatidae; genus Clitarchus; species Clitarchus hookeri. Next base: position 537,689 of record NQII01002680.1, read on the forward strand.
ATAGGACTTGTCCTAAGGTGGGAAACAAAAATTGACTAGAAATCAGTGTGGGTTTTCCAGCCGGCCAAAAGATAAAGTCCCGCACACTATTAGGAAGTGTACGATGTTGATCACCTGTGGGGAGAGGAATTTTTCTGCCTTGGTTGACACTGGGGCTACCCATTGTGTCTTGAGGAATTCCTTATTGAAACAACTTTTGGATTCGAAGATTGTATCCAAAGGGCGTGTCATATGTATGTCTGAGAAATGTTTGTGTGTTGCTAATGATGGCATCGTTAGGAGTAACGTAGTAGTGAACCTACATTTTTAGATTGGTAGGTTTTCGTGGACGTTTCCCGTTTGGGTTTTTTCTGACCTTTCACACAACGTTATTCTAGGGCGTGAATTTTTAGGGAAAACTAGGGCATTGGTTAACCTTGACAAATTTTATTTGTCTTTTGGTTTTGCTCTGAACATCAGGATTGGTCTTCAGGTCAATGCTGTTCCGGACGTGTTCTCTCCGTTACTTGATGGTACGAGTTCTGCCACTGATTTTCAAATTAAATTGGATTCATTGAAGGAGGAGTTTAGTGATGTCATCTGTTCACGCATTGGCAAATGCGACGTCCTTCCTTACAAGTTCTCTTAGATGGATGATATTCCGGTGCGCGACCGTCATTTCAAATGCCCTCCCCATAAGCTCCAAGCATTTTGGGAAATCATAGATAAGTTGTTAGAAGCTGGTGTAATTGTTCCATCCACATCAGATTATTGTTCACCGGGTTTTTGGTGTGTAGAAAGGAAAGTGACAAGTATCGTTTGGTTGTTAACAAGAAAATTCACAAGTATCCTTTTCCGTTGCCTACCATAGATTGTGCCCTTCAGTACTTTAGTAAAGCCCTGCGTTTTCAGTGTTAAATTTAAATAATTGCTTTCACCAATGTTTTCTGGATCCCTCCCGCAGGAAATATACTGCTTTTACCAAACCGTGGAGCCAGTACGAGTTCACACGCATTCCAATGGGTTAAAATTTTGGCAGTCAAGCCTTGTCCCAAGTGTTACGATCATATTCTGCCTGAGTATAAATTTAAATTTGGTTTTTAATTATATCTATGACATCGTTGTGTACAGGATCTCGAGTCCCATTTGTTCCACTTGCATCAGGTGTTTCTCAAAATGTGGGAAGTTGGTTTGACGGTAAATCCCGATAAAGTCACCTTGGGTTCGAACAAGGTGAAATTCTCGGGATATCTGCTCTGCGAGGTTCCACTGATGATTGATCCTGATCGCGAGGCCCCTATATTAAATTTCCCTCAACCTAAAACCTTGAAGGGAGTGCAAACATTTTTAGTATTACTGGGTTATTACTCCAATTGGCAGCACCTTTGAACTAGTTAAAAAAAAGAAGGGAGTTGAGTATCAGTTGGGTCAGGAGCAGGAGTCGGCCTTTTCCCTGCTAAAGCAGGAATTAGTTTCACCTCTAGTGCTCCTTCTACCGGATTTCTCATGCAGTTTTGTCATACAAGTTGATGCATCATCACTGACTTTGGGCGCTGTCCTAAATCCAGCGGACTGAGTTAGGTTTGGCGCCAGTGACTTTCGCCAGGCAAAAGTTGGGTATCTATGAGAAAGGAACCGTGGCATGTGTTTGAAAAATTTGTTTCATATATTGAATATGACGAGTGTGATCTCTACACAGACAATCAGGCATTGAGCTGGGTCCTTAACCATTCTCAACAGTTGGGGAAGCTGTGTGCTACGTCTGTCTCATTTCTGTTTCAAGTTTCATCACGTCTGAGGCTTCGAAAACCAGGTAGCCGATGTCTTATCCAAAATATATGATCCAGCGGATTTTTGAAATGGATGAGGTGGCAGCTCCGGAGGCATCTGTTAATATTATACAGAGTTTCCCTGAATTTTTTGTAAAGTTACGTCAAGCTCAGGCGGATGATGGTTTCTGTGTTCAGGTTAAAAGAGACCAGAGTAGTGTTGTTTTTACTCCCTTATGTTGTTGATAATGGAATTTTGTACTTTACTGATAAAAGTGGATGTGCTCGTAAGATAGTTGTACCGGAATCATTGAGACCTATGGTATTGTCCTACTTTCTTGATTCCGTGCTTTTGTGGTCATCTGGGTGTTAGTAAAACTTTCAATAAAATTGCTGTACAATTTGCCTGGCCTGGTTTAAGGGGTGATGTTTCTGATTTTGTATGTTTGTGTGACCTGCGTCAAAAGTTTAAGCAGGCTCAGCACGCCAACTTTGGGCAGACAGTGATGCAGATTCCCCAGGCACCTTGGAGCACTGTTCATCTTGATATATTTGGACCCTTAGATCTAAGGAGGGAAATGTATGTATTTTAATCTTGCTGGTTACGTTCACCAAGTTTGTTATTTTGTTACCACTGCAAAATAGGAAAGCGTCGTCCATTGTTAAAGTGCTCATCAATCAGGTTTGAAGGTGCTTAGTGCTCATGTCAAGGTTGTAACAGATAATACTAAGTACTTCAACTCTAATGATTTAAGAACATGTGTTTTCGCTGGGCTATCAAACATTTTACTTCTAGTCCTTATTACCCCAAAGGCAATCATGTAGAGAGATTTAATAAGAATCTGGAGGCCTGCTTAACCATTTTCTATAATCAGGACCACATTTAAGTGGGATCAGGATTTGGAATTTATTAATGTAGGATTCAACAGCGCATTACATGATTCCATGGCAGTTCCTCCTTCAATCCCTTTTGTTAGTCGTCTTCTCAGCCATCCTTCGCTTAATATTTGGAATATCGCCCCCCCCCCACCCCTGGTGAGGCTGACCGTGATCGCCTGCTTCTTGAGCAGGTCCACCGTAGTCTTGGGGCTGCGAAGCTGCAAGTAACAGCTAAGATGGACCAGGGTAGGTTGCCAGTTAATTTCAAGTTAAGAGACCTGGTCTTTTGTAAAATTTATATGTTGACAGATGTGGGGAAGGATATAGCGGGGAAGCTTTTAACCTAAATTTCTTGGTGTGTTTAAGATTAGTAAGTTTCTATGTCCTAATACTGTTGTCCTTGTTTCGTCAAGCTGTAATCGCTCATTTAGAAAGGCACGTGTGCCACAGCTGAAACCTTATCTTCAACGCAGAAAATAGTTTAACTACTATGTTTTGTAAATGCAGTTTGGCTGTTCTTGTTTGATTCTGTATACGCACTTTGTTTCCTTAGCCCTTTTCCTATTTTATTTTGGTTATTTTGTATCGCCTCTTCTAATCCATGGTTTTTTTGTGTGGTTCCCATCTTCTCACCGAGTCTCACTGAGCCCTCCGTGCGCTACCACCGTTGCGCTGCAGAGATGCGGTTCAAGCTGACTGCTGGAAGAGGCAGAGCTTCAATTGGTTTCTCCAACCGCAGCCCCCCTTGATGCTGGCTTGTTGCCATGCCACGTGCTCGAGAAGAGACCTTTTCTGATGGTGCTAAGTGGCTTTCCACTTGGCTGCCCACCGTCCCCGGGGACAACAACATAAAGAAGGAGCTGATCACTCCTAGTGTCATTGTGAAAAGTTGCTGGACTGTTCTACATGTTGTTCTACATGTTACTTTCGAAATCTAATCTTTCTCTGGACTTTTCTACTACTCTTCAATTTCTACTTCGGTGTTTATGAGCATTCTACGATTTGTATCTCTGTATATTGTATGTATTTATTGTCAAGATGTTCAGAGACTGGTCACCAGAGCACAGGTTTTGGGGTGGTGGTAACAACGCTAGCACTCATCGCGCTAGTCGTCTTTGTCTGCTCCATCTCTGTGTGGCGGTATGCTCCATGCTTGGCTCGGATCCCCTCCCTTCCCCTCCCCGGTTCTCCCTCTCTTGATTTCCCCTCATCTCGTGCATCATAATTTTTTTTATCAGGCCAGTTTATTTTAAGTTGTTGCACACCTCGCGCTCCTCCTATTCTACGCGCTGTCGTCACCTGAACATATTCCTGAATATCTGCTACAGTGACGTAGATTGCCAATTTGTCTCCAACCGACTTATTGCAGTGATGATACATTTTGTATTTTGTTTCGTCGCCTGAGCCGCTGAGCGAATGAGCTATTCAAAACGATGAGTCGTGGACCATGAGTTTGAGTGTTAACTAGGCTTTTTAATTGTTTTAATGTCTTGTATGGCATATATGTGTTGTCTTGTGTATAAAGTAAGGTTAGCATTTTTTCTAAATTGTGGTCTCGAACACCAGTCTAAGTTTGGTTTTGGCTTTAACTAAAACCTGGCGTTGCTGTGTTTATCATGTTTTAACGGTTTGTGTTTAGTCTTATTTGCTGCACAAGAATAAAATTTATTTTTAAAATGCTTCATGTCCATGACTTTTGCATTGGGCATAGTTAATCTTTTTTAATTATGCTCGTTCATTTATATTTTATTCAATGAGATCTGACGGGTCATTTGACTGCCTCCTCCGAAATTTCAATTTTGTATAGTATTTTTAAATGAATATTTTAACGGGTTGGTTTTATGAAAAGGAGGCTTTACTGGGCTAATAAAGCTGCCCTTCTTTTATAGTTGCTCTTATTGTCAGTCTAGTCATGTGTATTGCTTTAATTGTATTCTGCAAATAAAAATTGTTTTAAAATAATCTTTAATTAACAGAGCAATTTATTACATTCATGCCAAGTTTTAATCTTTGTGTGGATCTGAAAAGAATGATATTATAATTGTCAACACTATTTATTAATTGTCAAGTTTCTATGTTCTAAAATCAAGGGTGCTGCTTTATTTTTCACATATATATTTTATTGGCAAATATATGCATCACAACTGAATTTTGTATGTATATTATTTGTGTTTTGGCACATTTTATTTGCCGATAAAATCAATTGTTCGGTACTAAGTAACCAAATTTTACATTAATTTTTTAATACTGTGCTTCTAAGCATTTATTACATCAATTTTTAAATAATACAATTTTTTAATTTGTCTAAATTTAAAAATTCTTATTCTTTATTACTGGTAAAATCTATTGTTTAAAACTGCAAAACCAAATTTAACATCTAGTTATTAATGCAATGCTTTTAAATATTTATTAAATCAGTGTTTTATTTAAAAAAACAAATTTGTCCGATATTAGAAATTATTTTTTACTGGGAAAATCAAATGTACAGTGTACTTCAACCACACAAAACTTTCAGTTTGTGCTACCCTAGCTACTAAATATATTAAATCAATATTTTCATTTAAAAAACTATTTTCATCTGATTTCAGAACTTTTTTTTAATTACTGGTGTAATCAATCATACAATATAGCTTAACCCAATTGATCATGCTGTCTTTGTTATTTTAGGTATAACATTTAGGAAACTTCAAACACTGTAATACATCTGCCATTTTCTTCCTTCTAAATATCTATCAGAGGTGTGTTACAGCAAGGCCAAACATGCAGAAATTATGAAAGATCTCTCTCCTCTCTTTCCCATATACTGCACTGAAACAGGTCTTGACAGTCCAGGTGGATAACAGACTATTAAAAAGTACTGAGGTGAAATTGCACATGTCAGCAAAATGGCATCACTAGCAAGCAATATTTTGGAACAATATTTGTCATTCAGTACCTCGTAACATTCTTGCAATAAAAGTAGCTCAACCAATCAGACACAGTATCTTTTCCCTGAGCCTCGTGGCCAGTGAGCGACCGAGTTCACTTACATTGAAGGAACTTCCATGCCACTTCGCTTCTGTAGAGTTACCTGCTCTGTAGCTAGAATTTACGCTGCGTTGCCTCACCCTTCAATTCTCCTGAAAGTTGCTGAGGTGTTGGAAATTGGAGCTGCAAGTCACCAGCTCCAATTTCTACCACCTCAGCAGCTTTCTTCCACTTCCGCTGCATCTGCTCAATTTTCACCCAACCTCCTCTCTATCCCACTTCCTCAACTGTATAGCCCACTGAAGTTGCGATATTATAGGTCTTGTGTAAAATAAAATGTGTTGTGTTTCTACCCCCTCCATATATATATTTAGTCTGCTACCTGCTGTATCCCCCCCTTATAGACTTGTGTTATTCCCCTCAAGTAAATACAGTTTAGTAGATATAAATTCTCTTAAAGTCCAGTTTTTTGTTAGTCCTAAACAGAAATTACTTTTTATCAATGTCGTTGTCTTTATTACGTGTGGAATGTTTGCAAGGAATAATATTTGTTATATATACTACGTTGATGTATAGTTCAAATCTCCAAATCTAAATGAACTGAAAATTACAATACAAGATATACCCTTTTCACAAACATATTTGACCACCTACATACACTGAAGAGCCAAAAAAACTGGTACACCTGGCTAATATCGTGTAGGGCCCCCCGAGCACGCAGAAGTGCCGCAAGACGACGTGGCATGAACTCGACTAATGTCTGAAGGTATGCAGGAGGCAATTCACACCATGAATCCTGCAGGGCAGTCTACAAATCCAATCTGCATCAATTTGAGAAAGGGTTGCATGTCTGTCACGTTTAATGATTCTCGTCAGTCGCCGTTTTCACAATCTTTATCTGGCCGCAGCGATGTTGCAGATTTGATGTTTTACCGGATTCCCAATATTTTATTGCTACCTCGGAGATGCTATGTCCCATCTCTCGTGTGCTGACTATAATAACACCACATTCAAACTCACTTAAAACTTGATAACCTGCCATTGTAGCAGCAGTAACCAATCTAGCAACTGTGCCAGATGCTTGTTGCCTTATATAGGTGTTGCCGACCGCATCGCATTACTCTGATTGGTTCCATACCTCTGTTATTTGAATATGCATGCCTATACCAGTTTTTTGGCTCTTCAGTGTAATACCATATGAAAAATTTATTAGTTATTTAAAATCACCAGTCCTCTTTGTATATACATGTGTGGAAATGTAAAGAGAAGTAAATTGAAAAACAATTTGTTTTAAACAAAATATACCTCATGCTTGACTATAAGTATATAATACAGAAAAACCATATTTAATGTAAATTCATATAAAAACATACAACAGTTATATTTATAAGATTTTTTATAAATGCAAAGTGTACATAATTAAAAATTTACTTACCTTTTATTATTTGTTGTGTATCCAAAAAGTTAAAAAAAAAACACACACATTTAATGAGCTTGTATGAGCTTTGATAAAACAAAATTCCATTGAGAAAAATTTTTTATTAGAGCAAGAAACTTAATTACCTTTTTCAAAACAAAGAAAAATGTATACTAATGATTTATGGGGAAAGTATATAAATGTAGTCTTGTGGTCAATAAAGCTTTCATGCAGGCTTAGACCTGATCTGCTAAGATCCAGTTTGTAAAATCAACAACCTCACTCAGGGTTTACTTACAGCTGTGCTACTGGAGTTGGTGTGCTTGTATGGGCAGGCTTGCAAGGGAGGTGGCTAACCTTGTCAAAGTTAAAAATAATAACTACATATGCACAGTGTCTGGTGACCTTATTTATGCACAGGTCCAAACCTGCATGGTGTGTAGTAAACTGAGTTCACTCATGTGCACGCATAGGTTAGCAATTTTGCAGGTCTACACTAGCATGGTGTTGGGTAACTGCGAAGTCTGCAGTCACACATACATGGTAAGTGCAGGCTAAAAAAATTTACATGTGAATGTCTATGCAAAACTAGCTATCTGCACATCAACATAGTATTTGAAAGAATAAAAAAGTAAAATGCAAAAGAAATTTATTAAAATACGCATTGAAATAAAAAAGTACATCACTTGTAAACATTTGTAGGTTCTATTTCAAAATGTCTCTCTCGTAGATCCACATGTTCTGCTTTGAGTGTCCATTTCACAATTTCAGCACTTTCTTCCACAGTTTACCTTTCAGAGTTCTACGAAATTGGACATCACTGCTATCATTTATTTATTTGATATAGTTTAGTACATTTCATGAAATATAAACTCTTTCCTCTAGATCTTTTAATATTGAACTTATCTCATAATTGTAATAATAAAATCCAGCTCTTTGTAGTGGAACCAAAACCTTTAACTTATTGACCAGGATATTATGGTCATTGGAAAATAAGTAGTCCATGCTCTTGAAGTTCTCAACTTCTTCACAAAAAAATTTCCACTTTTTACTATTTGTGCCTGGGTTGGCAAGATTTGTTCTCCTCTATCTTCATCACCATTAATACTGTATTCAGAGTCGATATTGAGGAAATGAGAGAGTTAGAGTAGTTTCTTGAACTTCTGGATACCATCTAGAAAACAATTTTTAACATTTAGTTTTATTGTAAAATAGCAATTTATAAAGTCCCAGACTAGCATGTGTTATCCAATCACCAACCTGTTTGTTGTCACCTGGCAAAAACAACACTTCCTTATTTCCGAAAAACCATTTACTGCCACATTTATGCACACTGCAGGCTTTATTGTTGTTTCTCGCTAACTTGCGATGTACTGCTGAGCCAGATTATTACGTTTGAGTCCACACTTCTGCATTTTACTCTTTTGTGTCAAATGCAAATGTTTGTAGCCATTATTTTCAGTTGTGTGTTTACACATATGCTTTTCTGTCACCTTCTCTTTATCAGTAGCATGTGTATTTTCCCATTTCCATTTCCTTTCACCCTTTGTAGTTACTCCCATATCATCCTGTATAAGTTTGAGAATAGTTGTAGGTTTAAAAATGTCTTCATTGTCCATTTCAGATTTTACAGCAATTGTACATGATGTTATTCATGTAACAAGTCGTTGGCACATCTATATTTCCTTCACTAGTATCATCTATTTCTCTTTATTGGACATTAACTTGCAACACATTGCAGGCTTGTCTAATGTTATAAGAGATCAATTTAGCATTGGTTTATTCGCAAAATCAGCAGGAAGGTAATCCATACTAATTTAAATGCAAGATGACTCAAGGCAGGAATGTCTCTTTAAAGTATCAGATCTATATAGCAAATGTTGTATCACGTATGTTGCATACTAACAGTTTGTATGTAGCGCCTTTCATACATCTGCTCTTTTCATTTCACTGAGTATTGCAGCTTTTACTGAAGATCTTACCACAGTGGCAGCATTTTGTGTTATGTAGTGATACATTAATGGAAGAATGAATATGTTTAGATGTATTTTTCACAGTACACTCCACACAGTCATTGACTTGCTCCATATTCATGCAGCAAAGAATTTGTAAACCTATATTATTCACAGAGCCGACTCTACGTAGGACTGACTCCACATAAGACTGACTCCATACAGGACTGACTCCATACAGGACTTACTCCATACAGGACTTACTTTACACAGGACTGACTCTACACAGGACTGACTCCACAGTATTTAATAGCAAATGAGTTTTCATCAAGAAACATGCCTTTGTTTTATGGACTTGCATTCTATAGCCAAGTTGAGGAAATGGTTTCATATCTATGTACCAAGTTTTTCCTTATATATGCAGAATCATGTTTTTATCCAAAGCAGTAAATTGTCTTTTAATTTTGTATGCTAAAATATAATGTATAATCTTTCACCCACCAAGCAGAAGCAAGCTGTTAGTTTTTGTTGTAAACAAACAAGATGACTGGATAAACACAGGCGTAATCAACTGCAGGATTGAATTATCAGCCGCAAAGTATTTTCCTACCAATACCCAAGCATATGCTCTAATTATGCATGATAGATTGGACACATACAGAGTGGTTAAAATATTGCTATGAGTATAAAATATTTCCAGCCACAATCCATCCTTTATCATGTTCACCAGTGTGTAAGAATTCACATCTCCATTTGGCTTTATCATTTAGGAAATTTGCATTGCTAACATCCATGACAGCACAAAGTCTAGAAAATTCTTACTTCTGTTTCCTTGGGATGGCGATGTGGAATATGAAAAAATGTACCATTTAATAGCTGGATTATTATCAGAAGAAATTGATTGTGTGATGTTTCAGCAGGTTCAGAACAGAAACGTTAGCTGATTATTTATTGTAGTAAAAACACAAAAATATGTGACTGCAAACAAGAGTATGACTGTCCATTAAAAATTAAAGTGTGGTAGAAAAATCCTGCACAAGTCGGTGCCATGTGTGGACCGGACTTGGCTTGTCCATTCTTGAACATGAAGCTGCTTGGGAGCGGACCCTGGAATGTGATGACGACTCACTGGTTGGGATGGGGGCAGATTTTTCCCATGTGGGTATAAAGGTGGAGATGGAGCCATGGAGAAACTTCGGTAATATCTGTGTTCATATGTGTGCAGCTCTGCCATGTGTGTGTTTCTCTGCTCTGCTCGGATATCCATAAACTGGTTGCCATCATGAACGGGCAAAACTGAATGCTGGTGTGTAATACAAGAAACTTATCAATTTGGAGATTGAGAAGAGGTACAAGGTGATGGATTTCTAGCTGATCGACACAGCAGAACATAATGTGTGTGTTAAATGCGGAATTCATAGTACATTTGCCAAAACGATACATACAACTGATTTTGGAGACTGGCTTGAAACTGCTTAACGAGAATACGGTGTATGTGGTGTATGGTGGTACAAGGCCTATTGGAAATAGTAAATACACACACATTTTAGAATTTTCATAATACCTTGCTGCCTCTGCACAGCAGTGAAAGAAGAAACAGTGATATTTACCTCAGTATAACTTTAGCTCCCCATGCATATACTAGTATTACTGCTCCTCCACACATGTACACCTTTAACGATGTATGTGAAATTTAATCCGCTTGACATTGACACATATGGGGATGTTACGATCGGATACCGTTGTGTATATTTTAAACCTCGGGGCTTATGTGAACTAGTGGCATGTTGTAACTGATTAACGCACTGAGTGTGTTATAACAACAAAGATGAGTGTTCAATTTTATTTCCGACAAATTGCAGTTTCGTCACTTGTTCTGTGCATTTTGTGCGCCCATACTTGAAAATTGCCCTGCACCACTGCCGATATGATGGTTGAGGCAGATGAAAAGCAATTATATATGGTGTTGTCTACACAGAAAATCACATACGAACTTCATCAGCCCAACAGCGACACTGTTACAAGATTAATGGATGCCTGTATTGGCAAATGTCACAAGACCATCATGAACCAAGGAAAAATTGCATGGGAGACAATGTGTTCTCCTTAACATGTGAAGTCTACTTGGTTACATCAATTTGAGCTCTCCGCCATTTTTAAACCTATCATCACTGTATTTGAAGCCGCACTCTGCAGTCAGCAGCCAGTCTTCTCTCTTGCCTAATCTTGACAAGTAGACACACTGAGCAGCGTGTTTGACAAACGTGACTCTGTGCAGTTCCGACCAGACGGAGTGGACAGGTGCGTGCATTATTTTGCGAGCTATAAAACAGTCATTTTCAAACCTGGAAGTGAGTTCAAGCAGGTGCAAGTGTGTTATGGCCAAAATCACATAGGATATGATGAGATTTATGATAATTTCCAAAAACAAACTTTTCTGTGCTACAATTTTAACAGGTGTGGTTTTTAATCTCCATCAAGTGAAGACAATCTCACCATCATGTTATGTGATATAGATTCTGGTGCAACCTTTCAGTGGAGTGAATGTTGTGAGGGTGGCAAACATGAGACTATTCTTCATGAATGTGGAAGTTATGGGTCTTGCCATGTTCTGCTGATGTCTGCTGTGTAAATAGATAAATTGTCATTGATATAGAAGCGATTACAGAAAGAAACAGTGCAACTGTGGAAGGTGAAATTGTGTGTCATAGCAAGTGTAAATGTATGGTAGTCATCTGTGCAGCTTCTGTTAGTACTCGTAGAGATTCTGAAATGAAATCGTTTTTTCCTGTCACAACCAGCCAGCAAAATGTCATAATTCCCACCATGCAGCACGGGTGACCCTCAGACCATTCATCATTCAGTTTTCAGTTGACCATTGTCTGATAAGAATGAACAGATAATCATTACATTGTCCCCAATGGATGGGTGATTTACTGCACACTTTCATAGAAGATTGTGATGGTATTTTCCATAGCCTGCTAGTTAGCAAATCTGTAGCCTACGAGCCAAGCCAACAGATTATCAACTGCAAGACTTATGGTCGCTGTGCATTCTATATGCGTGAAGAAACAAAGCTTGCCTAGTCTGAAGACAAAATAATTGCAGTCGCAAATACCCACAACATGGAAACCATTGATGCTCCAGACTGCACTTCATCTATGAACCAACTTATGTCAGATTGCATCACCAGGCAACCTGCACCTACAGTGAATGATGTCATGCCAATATCAGTTAACAAGAGTACATCTGCTCTATCGTTATCTAGTATGCAACCACTGACTGGCATACACCATGAAGCAGCCAACACTGGTTGCTAAGAGTTCATAATGTGTCTATTCACTGGATGTAAATGCAAGAACATCAACAAAATGGAATCACCAAGTACTTTAAAGAAGCCAGGTAAACAGCAGCCTCCTGATCTTAATGATGACTTGACAAGAACAGGTCCAGATCTACCAAAAAAACATCCCAGCCCTCAGTGCCTCAGATGTACAAAGTTAAAGAACTTTTATAGGCATTAATCAATCAGATGATAGTTTGTGAGTGTTATTGTGTCCAAGCAATCACTTTGTAGGTACAATGCATAATGTAATTTTTTAAAGAAAAATATGAATGAAATATATTGATTTTTTAAAATTTATTTCACCTATTAAATATGACTAAAGTGTTTTGTGAAAATATATGGATGAAATGTATTTATTTGAAATTTCATTAAAGCTGTTAGATATTACTAAAGTGTTTTTAAAGAAATATAGTTGAAATGTAATGATTTAAAAATTTATTTTCAGCTGTTAATATGACTAAAGAGTTTTTTGACAAATATTATAAATGAAATTTATTGATTTAAATTTTTTTTCATATGTTAAATATTACTAAAGTGTCTTTTTTTTTAAAAAATAGACAACAAGGTGTATATATATATATATATATATTTTTTTTTTAATTTTCTCCAGCGATTAAATATGACTAAAGTGGTTTTTTTTAATAACATGAATGAAATGTATTGATTTGAAATTGTGACATGCAGCTAGTGTATCAAATTTTGTAAACTGTTTAAAGCACATTTATCGAAAGGAAAAATCATTTTATTTATTCATTGTACATAAATGATCAATGTCTTTGGTTTATGGGGCATGTGTGCATAGTGGAAAGTACTCAATATAACATAGAAATGTAATTTAGAATAAGAAACAATGTGTAAATGTATTTCTTTGAATAAAAGGGTATATAATTTTTACGAAAACATAAAAGTATGTACAAGAACTTCACTATGTTTTATTTCAACTTTCCCTGTGTCATGGTTTACAAAGTATATTTGATAAAAAGATGATAAAAAATATAATTATTCACAATGAAAAGTTATGAATGAATATAGTTGTAACTTTAAATAACACTCATATAATATATTAAAAATTTAAGAAAGGTTATTAGAAAAAATTTGTATATGAAGTTTTATGGTAAATGCTAATTGACAAAAACATTATATAAATAGTAGAAACATATCATGAATGGAAAAAAAACAAAATGTTTACCAAGTATGGATTTTTAGAATTATATGTTGTATGTCGAAAAAATATTTTCAGAAGTCTTGCAAGTCACGAACAGGAGCTAGAGGGCGATGCAATGTGTAGTTGAGAAGTTCACAACCATGACATTTTTTTTTGTTTGAATGGACTATAAAAATTAACTTTGTCCCAAGCTTCCAGCCAGCCAATAGGACTGTTGGTAAGTGGTGTTATTGCTATATGTGCTGAGAGGTTGTCGCTGATATTTTCTTGAAACCGTTACATATCTCATATTTGGCCAACCAGATCCCTAGATTTGAAATGATTCCTTTTTGGTGGAAGCTCCGTTTATTTTAAAATAACCCTGATGTGAGGCTAGTAATTTCCCCAAACCATTACACAACTTGAATTTGCCCAACCAGATCTCTAGGTTTAGTTCAATCCTCAAACTCAGAAAATGGCAGGTTATATATATATAAAGTGAGAGAGACATACACACACATACATATATATCCTTACTTGCATTGAACCCATCCCACAAAATACCAACACAAAATAATTTTTTTTAATTATCTAAATATTAATTTCTCTTTAGGAAAGTCTTTGCTACTGAAACTGTTCACAAGAAAATTATATGTAGACTACTCTTCTAATGTCAGTATAAGTAGTTGTGACATTAAAAAACAAATTAATGCCAAAAAGCAGTTTTGAACCTACAGTAAAATGAAAAATGGGGTGGTAATCTTCCCATCTTCATCTCAAAATTTTCAGAGCAGTCTCAAACGCAGAGTTACGAGAACAGTGGGACAGCAAGCAATCTTTACAACCTGCATAGTGTTAAATCTTTTTTTATTATTAATACATTTAATTGCGTGTTTGGTATAATTTAACAGAGCTATGTGCCAGAATTTTGTTTAAAAACAAATTAAATTTATTCAAAATTAACGTGTAGGCTGCTATGCGATTTGGAATCCTGTCTATTGATGTAAGTACGGATGCTGCATCAAACCGAGTGTCATGTAATGCCCACGTGCCACTCTTCCGGTGTTGTATTTCAAATGACGTAGCATTCTTGGCCAGCAGTTAAACAACTGTCCTTGGCTTGTCGGTGATTTTAATGGGAAATAACTTGCTGTGTACATTTATTTTAAGAACAAATGCATGCATTTGCAACTTAATAAATTCACAAAAAAAATTTCATTGCATATTTGTAAGAGTATTATCCCAGAGTTTCGGGTAACTGCCCAGTCACTAGAGGAAAATAATGCAAGCGTGAATGATTTGAAACATATACTCAACTTGTATTATGCATAATTATTACCAAGCTGTGGCTGTTAAAATGCTAGAGGGTATTTAGTACACACAACTGTTTTTCACTGCACAACAGAGACACAGTGTTGTAACATATTAAGGGACCCACCTACCTGGTGCTCGACATTGAGGTCATTCGAGAAGCAGTAGGGTAAACAATTTTCAACTCACATTTGATTATGAAAATAGGAATGTTAACATTTAAATTATTTCATTAGATTTTTTTTTTCGGAGAACAAACTAAATGTATTTGGGAACAAAATTTTAATTTTAGCACCATACCAAGGCTGCATTTATTGTTTCTAAAAATAAAATCATATGATGTTCATACAAAATGATATTTTCTTCATTTGCGGTTGGATCTTATGTCGAAACAAGGTTATTTGCAAAACATTTTAAAAATTAAATGTCATAATAAATTTCTGATGCTCTCTGCCTTTAGTAATTTATAATTCCTTCAATGAAAGTAAACTTAACTTTTCTTTGCTATGTATGCTAACACAGAAATGGTGCCTTAGAATACAAAATGTTAGTGTTTTCTTTGAGTTGCAAATTGAATTTATTTCTTTAGGGGTATAAAATAGTTAATTTTTAAAATAATGTTTCCAGTATTATGGCTATATTTGTTTGCAGTCTGTTTTGACTATGACTGTGTCTTCCATATATCCAGGCTCGTATCTTCACGTGTGCGTTCATTGTATTTGAAAGTTTCAGTAATGGAAGTATATTTCTTGGTGCAGAAGGCCTCACGTTTCAGTAGTTCTTCAAGAATAATACAGTGTTTGATTTGTATGCTCAACACAAAAATTACACAATTATAAATTTAGTTAACAAAATTAAGTATAGTGTTTTAATTTTTTGGCATTATGTATTTTTGTTATGTATTTGCTTTTTTACTGGAGACAGTAGTAAATATTTAATGCCGAACTTAATGTTCTGAAATACCAGCTTAAGGCCTAAGCTCCAACATCCAATTCAGCCCGTATGTATGTGAATGGTAAATTTATTGCTGATGGGTTTGGTGGTGAGCCGTATGTTAGCCAAAAGGTCTGCTCAGTGGGGATGGGCAGAATGAAAGGTTTAATGTGATGATATGTATAGTTGGTCATTTTGGTAGTTGTGGTCCTGTAGCTACAGTGGTTGATTTGGTATGATGAGTATAGTGACTAGACCCTAATAGGTCTGACTGCTGTTGATTGGTATAGCGAATGGTATGGGTGGTCAGAATGCATGAGACAAGAGCACATTGTACAGCTAAAAGGTAGAAGTATTACTGAGAGACGTACATCTCACTTAGACAATATGAAAAAGTCATTACCTACATCACAAACTGAGCAACANTTTCAACAAGGACTCCATATCAAGTTTTGTTCTATAAGTACTACTGAAGTATCTTCTATTTTTGCAGTACCGAAAGCAATTTGTTTTACCTACAAATTTAATTTACTTTGTTCATGACAGCAAACAGCAGTATATACTTTACAATGCTCTGCATAAAATACAGTCAATACCACATACAGGTGTAAAAAAATTAATTTTTAATTGCATTGCATGTAAAGTAAAACCTCGTTTATCCGTACTAACTGGGACCAAAGGCAACCCGGAAAATCGAAAATCAGGATAATCCAGGTAATAAGCAAAACAAATCCTTAAATAAGCAGACTTACCGTTTATTACGATAAAAAACTATGTTTTGTAACAAAATTATATAGAATTGTTTAAAAGACATTTAAAAAATATAAAAATAAATTTTCACATCATTTATTAACAAAGAATTGGTCCACTATCTTCTGTTTCAAACACGTGTGGCGTTTGAATGATGCACGGTCATGCAAACGCTTTATCATTAATAGTTCAGCTGGAGTGGTGTCGGGCTGACACTCCAAGTACGCCATGATGTTTGTCAGCTGGTCCGCAGCATCTGCATGTGTCATCTGCTGTTGCGGTGTGATCGCTCCCTCCTCGTCCACGTCATATTCTTCCTCACTGTCTGCTGTAGATGTGCATGCCACTACAATTTCTTCTTCCGTCATAGTGCCGTAGCCACCGTCATTGTTGTCTTTCAGCCACTCACTGATGTCTTCCATATCAACATCTGAGAACCCACTTATTGTTCCTAACATTTGCAGAAGGTTGTCTGCAGCCACTTGCACCAAATCATCGCTTGCCATTTCGTTTGTAGCTCAAACAGCTGGCCACAAATTTTTCCATTACTTTTTCAATGAGCTTTCTGTGATGCAATCCCAAGCGTCAGCAACCATGTAAATAACGTCTTTGATATTGATTGATTTCAACAAATCAATCACACCTTTTTCCCCTTCCTCTTCAATTATTTTACCAAGCAGTTCTTTTCGGTAAACTCATTTGATGTTTTCAAGGACTCCCTGGTCCATAGGCTGCAGCAGTGGGGTTACGTTTGGTGGAAGAAATTTCACTTTAATTCCTCCACTCACGAGTTCTTGTTCTCCCGGATGAGACGGAGCATTGTCGATCAGTAAAATAGCTTTTTCTGGTAAACTATTTTATTTCGGGAATTTTCAAACTTCAGGAACAAAGTTATCAAAAAACTGTCCATCCACGCACTTTTTTGTGGCCGGTAAACCACTGGCAACGTATTGTGGTTCACTTTTTTTTAGCACTCGGGGATTCTTGGATTTCCCTATAATGACAAGAGGAAACTTATGTTTTCCTGATGCATTGCTACAAGCCATAGCAGTTAGCCTATCTTTGCTTTTCTTGTAGCCCTTAGCCGAATCTTCAAGCTTTGATGCTAACGTTTTTCTCTGAAGTATCTGGTAAAAAAAGCCCAGTTTCGTCAGCATTATAAACTTGATCGGGTTTCAATTCTTCAGATAAAATAAATTGTTCGAAGTCCTTTTTAAATTTTTCAGCAGCAACATCACTAGACAAGCTTTCTCCAGTCAGAGTAAGTTGGCGAATACAGTGTCGGTTTTTAAAACGTTCTAGCCACCCCTGACTAGCAGTGAATTCTAGGTCAGGATTCGGTAACTTTTTGTTTAAGCTCAAAACTTTTTGGGCCAAGATCGGTCCAGATATAGGCAAACCACGTTCTCGCTGAGTACTGTACCACATGAATAGTGCGTCGTCTAATGCTTCATTTTTTGCTTTTTTTTGCCCTTCCTCTGCCTTCCAAACTGTTTTTACATATCATTTTACAATAAAAATCTTTAATTTATTTTCTTTGCTTCTTCCAGTTGGACACTGTTGAAGTTCCAACTCCTAATTCAGCAGCTATTTTTTTCAATGCTTCTTGTTTATCAATTTGATTAATGGCGTCTAACTTTTTATCCATTGAAACCATGACCTTCTTTCACTTCGATACCATTTTAAAATTGTATGCACACTACAATACACTCCCAAACACTTTGATAAAAACAAAAACAATATCCGGTTGAACCCCACACACAATAAACAAAATGACAAGTGCAGTTTGAAAACAGTAGGAAAACTGAGGAGATTGAGGGAGGGGAAGTGATGGGTAGGGATTCAAGGTCAAGTCAAAGCTATTTATAGCTGGTGAGTCAATCCACTTCGTATTACATATTATCTATGTGAACATTAAATTAAAAACATCCAGATTATCCGGAGATCCGGATCAACGAGGGCCGGATTAACGAGGTTTTACTGTAATTTACAATAATCTATCTAGCTTACAGAAAATACAATAAAGTTTGTCTATTTCTCTTACCTTTATCACACAGTGCTTTTAAATTGAAATATAATAAATAATGCAGTAGTCATTTTCATATAGCAACTTTGTTTTTACAGACATTAGGGAAAACACATTTACCAAATTAATGTGATATACTCTACTTCCTTTCATTCCTCAAAACAAATACAATTTTAATGCAGAGAATCAGGCTTCGTGATTCATTAGTATTATGGTAGGGCAGTTCCTCATGCGAGTATTCAACCCACTCTTATTTGCATATGCCATGCCGCATTTATCACATGGACACATCTTGTATAAAGATGTTAGCTTCATGTCTTCTGGTATTATAATTTTGTATAAACACCTTGCCACAATACTTGCACTCAGTACTTGATGAGCGACTTGGACTACCACCATCAGCTGGCATTTGCAACACTGTCGACAATACCATCATTTCCTTAACTACAGACTCCTCATTCATGTTGAAACACGATCACAGTAGATAAATTATTATTTCATAATTATGACCGGATTATACAGAACACCCCATCAGCAATGTTGTTAGTGTATACAATGTCCAAACTTTGAAATTGTATCACAGATATTTGGAAACATGCAGATAACAAAAACACAAATATTTATTATAGATTTTTAAGACAAACGAAAATGTGGCAAAGAGAAAACCATTATATTTTGTAAATACAAAACAAGAGAGCTCACTTAGTAAATCCTGACTGCATCTTATTAGTATTGTTTTCCCAAACAGACAATGACTGGTTAGTAAGTTTGTGCCTTGTGTATAATTTAAGAATTCCGCCTGCCTGGTATTGCAAAGTATTTGAAATCCTGGTTTTTTTTGTCGAAACTATTACACATGCTTCCAGTATGTTTACCTATAAAAAGATATCATACCCCCGACGTGGATGGAGTGATATTTTAAAGTTACCACAGATGCTGGAAATATTATTTTTGAGCCCTTAATTATAGTTTGAAACAATATGCTCTATGACATTTTATAGGCATAGTTGTCTGCAATTTACGAACCATTAGGATTGTGCCCTTGAAACCCGGTATGTAGACATTATGTATGACCCCAAAGAATATCTATGTCACACATTATGCTATAAGCCTTCATATGCATAGTTGCCTACCATTGAAGATTCCTTAGAGTTTTAGCATGAAATTCATGTCATATGTAACACTGGCAACCTCAAAAAGGCGGTACGATACTTTGCACATTAAGCATTTTTATAAGCATAGTTACACACAATATTCAATCTGTTACAGTTATGGATACGAAATTCAAACCGTTAGTACATCTTTCAACCCCAAACAGGCTGACAAGGCATCATGCCTCAAGCCCTCTTACAAGCACAAATGACTGTCTTCTGCAACCATAGAGGTAAAAAACATGAAATTCGGATTGTAGGTAATCCTCATGACCCCAAACAGGCTAACAACATTTATCAGTCCCTTAGCACTTTTATAAGCACACATGATGGTAATTTCGAAATAATAATAGATTAAACCATCAAATTTAGTCCACAGTTAATAAACACAATAAATAACAAGGCACTTTTTCATGTTAGTTGCTAACCCATTTCATAATCACAGTTCCCACAATCTATAAAGCAAATTATATAGAACCCCTAAATGCAGAAAGGAGATCATTTACATCCCCTCCCCCCAGTCCCATCAAGCTAATGTAATCCATTATGCTCCAAGACCTTCTGCACACAAAGTCGACTACAATTTTTTTGCAACCATTAGGCATAAAACATTTATATCACAAGTAATACTGCTGACCTTATACAATCCCTCCATCATAGCTCA
Source organism: Clitarchus hookeri (assembly GCA_002778355.1). Classification (NCBI taxonomy): domain Eukaryota; kingdom Metazoa; phylum Arthropoda; class Insecta; order Phasmatodea; family Phasmatidae; genus Clitarchus; species Clitarchus hookeri. The sequence goes on from NQII01002680.1 coordinate 557,977, forward strand.
AGCATACCTCAGTCATACCAAGCAACCATAACAACTGAGCATAACAGAAAAAATTGCAACAAAAGCATACTTGCTGTTTATACCATTAATAGTCAAATATAGTAAACACCATATTAACGAATGTACCAACTAGCCATACAGTCCAAGGAAAGCTCATACATCAGTCATAATATCTAAAATAATTAAAATATACAGTCCAAACCAACATTACCATTTAACACAAACATACCTTATCAATTACACTGACAAAACTCACATATACTAGATGAAAGCCACCTAACATAACAAATATATATCCCAATACACAAACAGGATCACATTGTCAACCAAACCAGCTACTCACACACCTTTATACAATACAGAGTTGACTCCACGCAGGTTGACTCCAGAAAATGTTGATTCCACATAAAGAGGTTTTATATCATGCATTGAATGTGGAGTATGCAGAGCACGGGGCGTTTGTATTATTAAAAAACTAGTGCTGCCAATTTCTAATGCTGCTTCTGTTCTGCCCCACTCATTTTGGGCTTATTGAAAGCAGCTTATACCAGTGAAAAGCATCTAAAACTTCTTTCTCTAGCAGAGGGTAACATTGAAAATTATGGTACTCTCTTCTAGTGATCAGAAAATTTTATCAGCTATTATGACATATGGGAAGCTTAAATCACTTGCAGCACTCACTAAAGAAACTGAGCTCGCATACCTTCCTAAACAATTCCTTCTCGTGTATACATAGCACAAAATACGCAGGGCTCTGAACTGGCATACAGTATTCTCATAGTGTTGCATATACTTTCAACAGAGACCCCGTAACTGTAACAGATTGAATATTGTGTGTAACTATGCTTATAAAAATGCTTAAGGTGCAAAGTATCGTACTGTCTTTTGAGGTTGCCAGTGTTACATATGACATGAATTTCATGCTAAAACTCTTAAGGAATATTCAATGGTTGACAACTATGCATATGAAGGCTTATAGCATAATGTATGACATGGGTATTCTTTGGGGTCATACATTATGTCTACAAACCGGGTTTCAAAGGCATAATCCTAATGGTTCGTAAATTACAGACAACTATGCCTATAAAATGTCACAGAGCATATTGTTTCAAACCTATGTTCTTGAGGTTGTAAATTATGTCTGTATACCAGAGTTCATGGGCTTAACCCAAATGGTTAAAAAATTGCCAAGTATGCTTATAAAAGAATGTAAGACTTATATTCTGTATATACATTTGCAGAATCAGAAATTATGCTAACATATTGAATTTCAGTGGCCTAACTTGAATGGTTTGAAAATTACATATAATCAACTATGCTTATAGAAGACTGTAGGGCTTATCACATTGCACCTATATGCTCATGGTCATAAATTATGCCAGTATACTGAATTTCAAGGGCCCAGCACAAGTGGTTTCCAAATGGTGGGCAACTATGCTTATAAAAGGCTTTGGGACTTATATCATATCTATACACTTGTGGTAATTACTCATGCCTATGTACTGCATTTCAAGGGACTTGCCTGAATGGTTTAAAAATGGTATCCAAATATGCCTATAAAAAGAATTGGAGGCTTAATATTCTTAATATTCTCAAGGTGCTTAAGTACTGAATTTAGGGCCTAACTCAAATGGTTTACAAATAGTGGTCAGCTATGCCTACAAAAAGGATTGGGGTGTAACATGTCATACATACCTTATCTTAGTCACGAGTGTTAATTGTGAAACAAATCTTGCACCTATAACTTCTATGGGCTATACAGGAGAGGAAGTGGCGGAGATGAGGGTGGGCAAAAGGTCCAACAGGTGCAGTGGATGTGGAAGAAAACTGCTGAGGTGGTAGAAATTGGAGCCGGTGACTTGCAGGAGAATGGGAAGGGGATGTGGAGCAGCAGAAATTTGCCACAGAGCAGGTAAATCTACAGAAGCGAATTGATCACCTCAATAAGGAATTTCTAGCATGGTGGATTGGAATAGGTGGGCCTATTGTTTGGTCAGCACGCTCTCCTGACCTTAATCCACTAGACTTTTTCCTGTGGGGGTCCATCAAGACTTTGGTGTAAGACATGCCCATTGAATCGGAGGAAGATCTGTTAGCCAGGGTTATGGCTGCCAGTAACGAGGTTCCAGATACACCGGGTGTTTTCAAAAGGGTACGCCAATCTTTCATACAGTGAATAAATTTTTACAATGAGGTTGGCAGCCACCATTTTAAACACTTGTTGTAAAGTTGCTTATGATGGTGTGACATCATACTTAAAGCAAGAACTTCAATTATTTTCTGATTTCTTTACTCTTAACAATGAGAAGATAACACCGAACTTCTATTTGTGCAACTCATTAATATAAGACCACACACACACATAGTTGCGGGAACCTCATTGCACTACTGCGTGACGTGCAGACAGCCACTATTGGTTTATGGTCTATGAAATTAAACATGTAATATTACTTGAAAAGGGTGAGAGTTAGAAAATCTTTGCAAAATACATTTATGCTGCTAATTTTTCCTGGCATTTCATAATTTTTAGTCAAAATGGGGAATTTTTCATCTAAAATACATTTATTTTTGCAGAAATAAGGGTGGAAACACCCCCTTTCAACCTGATGGGGGTGGATTACATGTACATGACATTCACTTTACTAATGATTACGGTTTAAATAACTGGTAACAATTACTTTGTTTCTGTCCCACAAAAAGTTTCCTAAACATGAGAATAAATGGTAATTTTGTCTCAAACTTTGGAAGCATCTACCACGCTTGCTATTTGACATGGACCATGGGTTACCTATCTCATCATAATGTGCTATGTGTACTGAGTTCCACCTCAGGAATAACCTATCAAAATTTGTAGGTATGTTTTAGATACATATTGTATAGTATATCGGCCTAACATATATTAATACGTATAGAGGCCCAATCATAGTTCTGCGCCATGCTGTTCGGGCTGAAGTGCTCACTGGCCACTTCCCAGGCAATGATGGTACGAGTGCTGGACGTCCTCATTGGCGAGTTCATACTCGCCATACCTGGATGACGTGGTGATATGGTCGGCAAGTTGGGAGGAACACCTACACCACCTGTCACTTGTGCTTGAGAGTTTGCCATCAACGACCTCATGTGCACAACTGCAAAATGCCACCTTGGAAAGACAATCATTACTTTCTGGGACATGTTGTCAACGAGGAAGGCAACAAATCCTACCCCAAACAACTGCAGTTGATTGACGAGTACCCACCACCATGTACATGCAGGCAGCTCCGGAAGTTCTTTGGGCTAATAAACAGGCTCCAAGAGTACATCCAAGACTTTGCCATCATCACCGCACGGCTCACCGACCTGCTGTCAACCGAGCGATGGTTCCAGTGGGACAGCGCCGCCAATGACGCATTCCAGGAAATCAAGTCACGTTTCTGAATGTGCCCGACCTTAGCAAGGTACGATGCCACAAACTACCTTTACCTGCAGACCGACATCAGCCAAGAAGGAATCGGTGCAGTGCTCTACTAGTGCGGCGATAATGGCGAACGTCATGTCATCGACTTTGCTAGTGCCAAGTTTGGACAGACTGAGTGGAGGTATGACATCATTGAACATGAATGCTTAGCAGTGGTATGGTCCATCAAGAAGTACCAAGCGTACTTGGAGTACTAGCACTTCATGCTTCACACCGACAACCACTGCTTAGACTAGTTCCACACCATGCGCGAAGCACGCAGCAAGCTCACCCGGTGGGGATTGCTTCTCCAAGCTTACTACTCGTTGATGAGTATGTCCCGGTCAGTGAGAACCCGTTAGAAGACGCACTGTCCAGTCACCATATGCCGATGTCGTGGTGCAGGACGACGCAGAGTGGGAGGAGATCTTACCACCAACAATGCGGGAACTACTGAGTGAGGTAAGCCTTCACCAGATAAACACCACCAACAATGACCTCACTGTGCGTGATTTTTATCAAGATGATGTGAAAGCACAGCTAGAGTGTGCACTCACCCGCAAGCATAAAGACTGTTGCACCCAGCAAGCCGTTGAGTGTTGGTGTGTAATAGACAGCCATTTAGAAACGTGTTCACCTAGTAACCATGATGTGTTGAGACTGTTTGTTCCCTCCAGTGTCAGAGAGCAGGTACTGAGACACGTGCACGACAGCAGTGTGGCAGGACACCCGGGGACGGAGCAGATGATTTGCAATGTGCGTGACCATTTCTTTTGGCTCGGACTTACCAGACACGCGCGTGGGTATGTGAAAAGTGTACCAAGTGTAATCAGTTCAAATCACGAATGGGCCCATACCCCAGAACAACAGGAGGCAAGCGTTTCATAGTCATGGTGACTGACAACTTTTCGCGCTGGGTAGAGGCTTATCCCGTTAGCAGTGTATGAGCAACTAGTGTGACCATTTCTTCCCCAGGTGGGGATACCGGCAGAACCTGTTAACGGACAACGGCACCCAGTTTACTGGTAGAAAATGGTGCGAACTGTGCAGGCGTTGTAGAGTGCGGCACATCAAGACTACGATCTACCAGCCACACGTGAACCCCATAAAGCGCCGTAACGAAGATCTCTAAACCCAGCTACCTCTCTGTGTGGGGGAGCAGCATACTACCTGGGCCGCCCACCTGCCTGCTACCCTTTTCACCCTCCATTGGCACATCAACGGCGCCACCGCAAGTCACCTGCCGACGTCTTGCTGGACCACAACCTCACCTGGTGAGTTTGACTACTCATGGGCAGTAGAAAGTGGTGACCCAGTCAATAGCGATGCCTGACATGAACGGCGTGAGAGGAAACACCACTCACTAGCAGCACTACATCCCGAAGTGGCTCCCGACCATGACATGAACACCACCTCGCCCTCCAGCCAGGATATCAAGTATATGTCCATGCGCATCCGCAATCCACAACCCGCAAACACTACTGAATGTGTTTTGCTGCCAAGTGGAATGGGCCACACAAGATCCTGCAGACCCTAAGACCAACTACGACCTCCGCCTTGCTCCAGCTGACGTAGATGACGTCGTGCCGAAGTGGCCCATGATGGTGAGCTCAACAATGGCGTCAGCAACTCCAGCATGGCAGCAGAACCTGCAGTGGGACTCTCCCCCGAGGGGCCGCCACACACCCTCCGGCCCGTTGATGCCTGGCACCAAGACGCCTAGCAGGGAGCGTCGGAATGGGGAAACCACCATGGATGGCGAGGCGCCAACAGGTGCCGCCGTTCACACACCAGCACGACCTCCACCACTGCAGCAGCAGCAGCCAGAGGAAGAAGCAGCACAGCCTGCCCGCATCATGATGTCTGGCATCGTGGCACCCACCTGGACGAGGTATTTCCCTCTCCCCTCACCGCGCCAGCTCCAGATGACAACTTGGGACCTCCTGATGCACTATCGACGGCGCCAAGGCGGTTTCCGGAGGTGTCCACAGCAGACGAGGGGGTGACGCACCAGGGCAACGCCACAGCAGAGACATCATCGCTGGCCGAGGGGTCACCCCAGATGGTCAAACCCCCTCGGTCACTGCCAGCCCGGTTCACTACTGACTGCAGTCTATACAGTGGAGCGTTCAGCAGCAGGAGTTACAGCGGGAGCAAGGACAGCTATGCAGCCAGCTCGCCCCTTTCCCCACTGTTCATAAAGACCACGACGCAGAGTAGCAGAGGCATGTCCAGCCTGCAGTGACATCATCTCGTCACCCACTGCAGCCGAACGTCCGCACCCAGCCAGCAAGGAGTTCCACTGCGCCCAGTACAGCACTAAGGTGCTGTACAACCTGCGGTCCCGGCACCGCCGGACTACGGCCTGCTTCTGCTGTGCCCAGTGGCGCACGGCCCGCAGATGGTCTCTGCA
>NQII01002680.1:563844-604232 GCA_002778355.1 Clitarchus hookeri
AGGATGGCGTCCAGCCCTCTAGACTATCTGCCATGCAGTGCGCCCCATGTCTTCACATCAGCATGCACAATGTGCAGGAGTGTACTACAACCTTGTGCCAGTTCAGTGTAGTGCAGTCCAAGTGCAGACAAGGCAATGATGCAAATCCACCTCCCCTCTTCCCGGTGAAGGGAGGCACGGAAGGGTTTTTACCACCAAAGTAGCAGGACAGATTAAAAGTCAAATTATGCTTATTGTTCAAACAGACGCAATGACACATTTTAAGATGCAAGGGATGCCCCCGCAGTATTTCTACTTTTCTTTAATATATATATGAGTTTCTTGTGTTCAGTTCATGAGGTTAACCTCATATCATCCAACCATCCAATTGTTATTGCAAGTGTTTGTATGTCTATTGTATTGACAATTTTTCAAGATATTTTGTTGCAGAAGTTAAGTCATTTTATGCAGGAAATTTGTTGATCATGTAGCACATGCAAGTAGTTCTGGGGCGCAGCTTGCCGTGAAGCCGCGGCTGCACGGACCCACTTTGATTCAGTCATTCCAGCAGTCCAAGTGGTCAGCATGCATCGTGTTACGCTCCGGGTTCCTTCACGTTTTCACGTCAACCACTTAACGGCTATAGACTCATGTAGCTTACCAGAACCTCTTTCTTTTTGCACCCGGAGATGCCACCCCTTCTTCCCCGGGATTAGCATCACCCAGGGAAGCTTACCATACAAGTAATTTTTTTATTATGCACTTGCGTACTTAGCAGTTTAGCCTATCTGGCAGGCTTGCAGCTAGAGTTCGCTTTAGTTTCTTCTTGTGGTGAGTAATGTAAATTGTGCGAGGATAAATATACGTTAGTTTGCCAACTACATGTGTTTCATTCCGAGCACCACCTATGAGGCATTTCGGGGAATGGGTCCCCTATAACCCGCTACCAAATGCATCCTAATAATCATTTAAGCATGGCCAATTTACTTCATTCAGTGCTCATTACAGTTTAAAGTGTGTGGGTCAGCCTTAATAGACCCACTTCATCCCGACGTAAGTACTAGGCACAAGGATGTCTGCCTTCATCAGCGTCATTGGAGCAACTTCAACAATACAACCACCGAGGGAACTGCGTACATCCGGGCGGTCAGGTGCATGACCCTGAGAGTACCTTCAACTTCACTTTGACACCGCCTGCCAACGGTGTCTGGCGCCTAGTCGAGTAACACTTTCCAATAATCACTCCCTTCATTGCCCTAACACCGGCGTTAAATGCTAGCGAATGTTGCATAATGTTTAATTTGAGGATGCGATACTCATATATGCGGCTGAGCAGCTGTTTACAAGTATGAATCAGGTAACACATGATATGGGTTGTCACCTTTCTAGCATGTTTGTGTGTGTGCCATGAGCAACTGCCTAGCCCATTTCACCTCCAGAAAGTATAGTACTGCAATCAAGTTTAATTCACACAATGATACCTGTATTAATGTGCCTGTCACCATGGATTTATATTGAAGGTATTGTACACCAATGATGCCACTTATACATGAAGTTATCTGTAGTGTTTATAATAAGTATGTACAGTCAAAGGGTTTAACAAGCTTTGAAAATGTATCTGAAGCCGACACTTAGTGTTAGTAGCACAGCCAGAATGAAAAAATGTACCTCAGAGCTTCTGGATAATGCTTTTTGAATGACAAAGCATAAACCATAAAAAGTTGAGTGCCAATATCAATCCCCTTCTATAGGAATGGAGGAATTCACAAACTCATTTTTGCATTAAAAATGTAACTTTCTGTCATTTTTAGATTCTTCCCAATGGATTAGTAGTCTACCAGACATGGTAAACAAGAATCTCTTGTTTTGCAATATCTCCAATTATAATTGGAAAAGATAAAACAGTGTTAATCTAATTTAGATACAATTTAATTAAAATTAAATATTCTTATAGGTATATGATAAACTTTGAGTGGATAAATCAATCAAAATTGCAATTTGAAGAATATTTTGCTATCGAAAACAATTTCCTACCTGTTACTGTTTAAAGAATAATTAATGTGAATTGAATTAATTTCCTCCAATATATTGTATCTTATTAATATTGAATTCATAATCATAAATAGTTTTCTAAAATAAGTGAGATTCTGTACTCAGGTTAACCATGGTATTTACAGTTTAGAAAATACTAAAGGAACTTATCTGAATTTTTCTGTGATGTAATGGAAAACTGCTTGATGAACATAGGAATTTTTATTTCAAAATTGATTTTGCTGACTGCAAAGCATCAAGAATGGCAAAGTACTTCATGAAATTCTTTGTAGTTACTACAGCTTCATAAATGACTCAAAAGCTGTAAACATTATGTTATAGACATTAAATTTATTATTTTTCTTCCAATATTTCGACCTAACAAACAATATAAACATTTTGTTTTAAACAACAACATTTTTCAATAGCACAGTACAAAGTTCACATTTCTTACCTAGATTAAGTTATTACCAACAGTCAAACATTCTAAAGTGAAAATAAAATGAAAAGACATTAAAACAATAAAAGAAACAGACAAAATTTTGTATGTTAAAATAATAAAACAAATTTATGTTACAGTTTTTACCCAAAATACCACCAGAGAAATTAATGTACCATTTTCAAAATGTTTGCTGTACCATTTAATTATAATTTTACGTAGCAAAATTTTGAGTAGCAACAGGTGAAAAACCATAATATTTCCATGACCTACATTTATGACAAAAATAGTTTTTGCTGCAGAAGTGCATCTTCTTTAAATGGCAATCTATCCATACCATCAGAGTTCCAAGTAAATTGTTTCCCATGCTATTCCCAATAAATCTAACATTTCCACTTTCTTTTTAATGTCTGCCATCCTTGAGGAAGCACATAAGGCTTTGTGCCATACATTTACATTTCACCTATATTGTTATGAGGATTCACTTGCCAGGTTTTGTCAGTGTTATTTATAAATATTCTGTATAAAGAAAAGAGTAAAACTGTGAACTGCCATATGCAGACCCTGATAATTTAATTTACTCCTCTATCAGTAATACACTGCCACACAAAGAAAATAGCACACCACAAAGAAACCATGTGACATCCACGAAAGTGTGTAAATAGCAAGAGTACAGACTGATATGCACATGATCTCATGTTGGTGCATTTGCATTTGACATCACACCCAACAGTGGCACTGCAAGCTTCAACCAGCAGTCATAAACAATAGCATATAGTCAAGCCACATTAACATGAGAAACACCAGATGATACCAAGCAAGTGTGAAGAGTGAAGAAGACTATTAGGAAGATGCCAAAGATGTCGCTTTATGTAATTGACGGACTTTGAGAGTGGATGCATAATCAGGTTGAAAACTGCAGAGTGGTCGTATAACTGTATAGCCCACCATGTGGATCATTTGGACCATACTGTCCAATGCTGTTGGAAGCAGTGGTTGCGTGAATGCACCCACACATGGAGGACTGGCTAAGGATGGACAAGGTTGACTAATAATCGAGAGGATCAAAATATTGTGTGCCAGGTGTATAGGGATTACACAGCAACCTGGTTCACGATACTGGCCAGTGTTGGGTTCTTGTGTGCCCACAAACCACTTCCTGATGCCTTGCAGAAACAAATATGTGATCCCAGCACCCATTACGTGTACTGTCATCAACTCTGCAACAGTGTTGGCTAAATTTGCAGTGGTGCAAGGCCGGAACAATGTTGAATACCACAGACTGGCGATGTATGATGTTTAGTGATGAGTACCACTTTGATATGGGACTGATGATCATTGTGTCTGGCTGTTGAGGGTCCCCAGGTGAACATCACAATCCTAACCTACCTCTCGAACAGCACACTTCCCCCACGGCAGGCATTATAGTTTGGGGACTCATTGTGTATAATAGCCAATTCACTCTCGTCATGTTATGTGGAACATTGATGGCCCAGCGGTATATGGACGAGGTCCTATGCACACACATGCTCCCATTTGTGGCCGGGATTCCAGATGCAATATTCTAGCATTATAAAACCCAACCGCACATGGTATGGGTTGCCCAGGACTACCTCTGTCATGTCCACACACTACCATGTCCTGCCCATTTCCCTGACATGTCCTCAATTGAGCATGTGTGGGACCAGTTGAAACGCCAACTGCCTCTGTACCACAGAATCTGGGATTTGGAACATACCGCCTAACAATTGAGGGTCCATCTGCTGGACTCCATGCCAGACCATGTTGCAGTGTGCATCACAGTGCAAGGGGGTCTGATGTACTCTGGATGACTGGATGGTATACTACAGATTCATATGTAATTGTGCTGCTGCTCTATTTTTGTAATCATGTGTATTTCTCATGTGTATAACTACATCTATAAAATTTCAGTACTATCCAATGCATCCTTCTGTGTGCACTATTTTTACTACCCAGCAGTGTATATTACAAAGGAACCTGTAAGAGGGAAGTATCCTTGACATCTTGGATTTATGTATTTTCCTTCATAATTTAGTTTTCAGAGTCAACATTTAAAAACCAAGCTAGTCAAGGCATAGGGAACATCTTAACAGTTATTTTGTAATCCAACTTATTTTTCTTACGTGATTAGTTTCACATCTGTAACCATAATCAAATATTACCTAATAATTTAATAATGTTGATCCCACATGGGAAAATACAGGCATAATTCAAATCGTACGAATTTCCAAAAATTAAGTGCTCTATGTCATGTCTAGCTTTGATTTTTGTCTGGTCATAAATTTTCATTATGAATATTTGTAAGAAAAATTGATGATGGAATGGATACTACCCCTTAAATACTGCTATACAGCAATTGGATAAGTATTTTATGTCAAATAGAGGACCTAATATCAGCATTTTTTGATTATTGCATTTTTACTTGCCTTCAGTTTTTGAGCGCAGGTGGTATGGAGTAAATTTCTCTTCATCGCTTGGCGATACCACCTAAAAAAGAAAGCCCATAAACACAACATTTTCATATGATTTCTCAGGAGAAGTACTACATACAGTATCTATAATAATTATATAGTCTTACAGCTATTGTATAACACATACTCTACAAGCACTCATAATTTTTGTTTTCCTTCTATCTCATACTATGCTGAATTAACATAGTAGCAAGAGTAGCATTTGTTATTTACCCTGTGTTTTTGAGAGCTCCATGCTAAGTAGAATAAAGTATGTTGTTACAATTAAGCTTTACTGCATTAGTTGGTTATACATTGAGGCTGACTATTTCTTGCAAAACTCAGTCAATCCTTTTGTTCATACAGCCCTCATCAAGATGGCACTGCTGCTGCATCATCAATGTGTGTACCTATAGGTATGCTAAGTGCCAGTAACCGTAGGCAGAAATAGAGGGAAGGTGTTTTGACGCTGTACATTCATGAAATATATACTAACACTGTGCACAGTGATATGTTTTACAAGAGGCAGTAGTCTTGCTATAACTTCTGTGTCCATGCATGCAACTTCAATAAGGCCTACATGTGCATGTGGCATGAGATTACCAAAGACCGAGAGGGTAACAAAATAGTGTCCTTTTTGCTTCATGTAATGAACAGTATTGACATAAAAGGATATCTTATAATATGGTGCGATAACTTTGTGGCTCAAAACAAAAACAGAATGATGGTCTTCCTTTTTGTTTACCTTGTGTCACTGGGTGTGTTTCATACTATTGAACAGAAGTCTCTTGTGTCTGCTCACAGCTATGTGCCTTGCGAAAGGGACTTTGCTCTGTTAGAGAAGAGGAAGAGCATGTGCAAGGCATTTGTACCTGATTATCTGCATGATGTGGTCAGCTCTGCTACACATGCCAATACGTTTGAAGTCATGAAAATGACTGAAGACAGATTTATTAATATTCAGGCTGCGGCTGATTATCTAATAACAACGAAGTTGAATATTTCAAAGTTATCCATGTTACACTTCTCCGTACAGAATCCCAAAGTGGTAGCACTGAAGCAAACATTCAATGAAGCAGAAACGTGGACACATGTTCATGTTCTAAAAAAGGAATCAATGTTCCTGACATTAGAAATTCATACTCTGCAGAGATGGAAAGCAAAGAGTGATGAGCAATTATAAAAAGGGTGACCTGTTGTCAATGATACCTTCTTTGTATCACAAATATAAGCAATTTTATAAGCAGTTGTGTTGTGGAAATGCTGAGTAACATTACTGTTTCTAACTATTTGTGATTGTAGAGACAAACAAACGATTTTGGCACTTAGCTGTTTCTAGGGTCAAAGTATATTGGCACTTTGCTGTTTCTAGGGTTATATTATATTGGCACTAAGCTGTTTCTATGGTTAAAGTATATTGGCACTTAGCTGTTTCTAGGGTTATATTATATTGGCACTTAGCTGTTTCTAGGGTTAAATTATATTTGCACTTTGCTGTTTCTAGGGTTATATTATATTGGCACTTGGCTGTTTCTAGGGTAAAACACGTATGTTGGCACTTAGCTATGTTCAGAATTTGTGACTTTGTATTGTCACTTCATTTTGAATACATGTAATGTAATGTAGTTATTATTCAATGTAAAATATGTTTATTATAATATTTATTAATTCATGCTTTGTAGTAAACATGGTGTTTGCCTCATAATATTATAATTTTCAGACTTGGAAATAATGGTTTTGCAGATATGTGCCATCTCAGTGCCAGTATATCAAGGACTATGTTAATTTCTGGATGTCCTGTTGAACCACAGGTTTTGAAAACACCTATTTTTAAAAAGGAGAGTCAATCACAGTTAATGTTAAGGTAGAAGTAAAGTGGATCTCCTTATAGTGATGTAACCATCAACACAGTAAATGCAGAACACTTTAAAAAGTACTGTACATATATCCAAAATCGTTAGAAAAATATGGCTTGAGTTTCATATGAAAGATAAGTGTTTATATTTTTTTCAGTGTAAAATACGTCACGGTAGTAAGTTTCTTTAATAGTTAAATTAATTAATTAAAAACTAAAATTTCCATTTTTACTTAAGAATGTGCGTTTTTCTTCTTTGAATGAATTTCAAAGTTAGTTTTATTAAAAAAACCTTCATCTAATCAAATTAGCAGTTTTTTTCTATGCTTGTATCTTAGAAAATATTCGCATAACATATTATAGGTGTGCTAAATGTTAAGTTTATGAAAATCATTAACAATACATATTACACCTGTTGACTAAATTATTAATTTTTAAAATTTAAAATAATGTCAAATACAACTGTTTTTTTGCAATCAGACAAAGATATTAATGTATAATTTAATATAAATCAATCGCAGTAACAATTACATGACAAATAACCGTACAATCTTGGAAGTATATAAAAATTCTATAATATACCTAGGAAGCTGCTGCCTTCGTAGCGCAGTGGTAGTAAGTATAACTACGTGAAGATGTCGAAAGATGAATGAACAGGGAGGACGAGGTGATGATGTGGGAAATAACAGGCCTGGCAATGGGTTGTGAACAGTTGGAAGAGGACTGATCACCTGCCTACCAGCAGAGGCAGAGGGGATGCGTGTCTGCCTGTGTGCCTGGCTATCGCTACGAGCATTTGCTGCTGCCTATAAAAATGGTAGTGATGCAAGTAATGCGATCATGAGCAACCGACCATTGCAGGTCTATGTTATTATGCCTGATGCCATGAAGCCAAAAAAAATCCTTTTATTATGTAAATCGCACACATTTCGCTCATCTCAGTTTGAAACTGAAATTTCAATCTGTAATTACCAGAAACTTACAATTATGAAGGTTGTCATGCGTAAAACACTATGAAATGTAGGTATAGCACACAACAAAAATTTTATTGTATGTACTTGCCTATACAATGGCATTTGAAAGGAATCGTTATGTGTAAAATCGATGAAAATGTGATTGAAAAGGAATAATATTTGTGAACGATTAATAAAATTTTCATCTTATCGTTAACGCAATTTATGAAAAGAACAATTTTTTTCTGTAAGTCTTCTTCAAACTCACTTTCTTCATAGAGCTGCTACTAACTGCACAACAAATGCATACCTTACCAAACTATACTAGAGCAGCTGTCATAATTTAAAAGAAAATAATGGTATTTCTTTTATTGATTGTATTATATGTGATAGATTAATGTACGTATTTAATTAAATTAAAGTCATAGTTTTATAGCCTGAAAGTATTGTAAACGTATTATATATCTGATTTGACAAATATTTTTGTGAAATTTTGAATTTTTATTTGTAATATGCCATAATTTAAAATAACTTCAAGTATCCTTTTTTCATGTAAGAATATAGACGTTACTATTTACTTATAAAGCAAATGTTTTGGAGAATATAAAGTGACCAAATACGTATATACCTTGTTCAAAGAGAAACTAAGTACCCGTTATTTTCATTTCGAGCTGCAATCTTTTGTCCACTGGAAGAAAATACGTCAAATAGTCCGCATGAACAGCCTGACTACGGAAATTGTTGGACAAGCATTTGAAGTTACTGTACTGTGTTACTAGGGGGAAGGGACTGGATGGGGGTAATGCACACTGATTAGTCTGGCCAGCATAATTCTCGCGACTCGTTCTGCAGTCCGGTTCAGGTGCATGGCTGCCAGGTGTGTTGTGATCTAAGTAAAATATTGTGGGTACACCAGAAGCGTCCAGTCGAAAAAGGCATGAGGTTTCCCTTCAAGAAAAAAGAAAAACAGAAGTGTTTTACACCTAAATATCCTAAAGAAACACCGGTAAGGTACAACATAATACTTGTTATTATACACAATTATTAAAAAAATTGTGTGTGTGCATGCGCGTCTGCACGAGAGAGAGGGAGAAAAAAGGGCGTGGGAAACGGTGCATTCACGTTTGCGTGTACACACACACACTCACAAACATACAGAGAAGAGTTGAAGCCTTACTGCTGGTGTTGGATATGTATGTATTTCTTACCCTGGTTGTATTGTAGTTTATCCATGTAATATCGCAGTAGCACACCAGGGTCATTCATAATACGGCCAACAAATCTAACAACTTCGTGAGTTAGGACTGGGCAAGGCATGCATACATGAAGTTATAACTAGTGCGTTAACGAGTGAAACAAAAACCTTTGTAATGCAGATGTAACTGGAAAGTAATTTCACTAATATCGTTAGTTTGTTATTTTTTTATGATTAAGTGATAGTGTTAACGGTAAAGTAATCACTTTTGGAAAAAAAAATTATCTGTCCTTAACTGCACTATATTTAAGAAGACACATTGTGACTGGTATGGTCTCTGCAGAGTTGGGAATGAGTTAAGATAAATAGTTACATATTGCAAAGTCAAATCATAAGTGTATCATTTGAATCAGCGGAAGGTGATTTTTAATTTGCTTTATGTGCGTAAGTATACGAGTAAACACGTTAGCCACATATACACACGCATACCATTTTCCCAGTTAAACTTGACTAATACATAAATAAAGTGATGAGGTCCATGACAATGCCGATTTTACATATGAACGTAAAAATAGATCCTAAGCAGGTATTTCAAAAACCGACACGGTGCTTGTATTCCACCAACATTGTTATACGTGGGCAGAAAAAGAACAAGATGCTGTTTATAATGGAACGTTTCGCCCATCCATAAGTCCTGATTAAAATATGCTGTCTCCATCCATTCTCACAGTCAGACAAAAGTCCAGGATATCAGTAAATATAAAGAGAGCAGAAATACACTTTTACTCTCTTTACATATAGGTTCGACACTCAATAAGACAAGATTCAACCAACCTAATATAAATGTTTTCCATTAAATTAAGAAAATTTTGCCTAATGTTTTGCTTTCAACAGCCTTTCTACTGTGATTTCAGGGATACCCACCCATGTGAAACACTTGTTCTCATTCATCCGTTTTAAACGCAGCCGACTCTTTTCAGTGAGTCTCCTACAATAAAATGTTTATTTTAGGTGACTTCATATCACCCGATACATAAGAGTATTAAAAAATAAAAGGCCCAACAATCCGGAAAAATTACACCCACCAACAACAAATTTTGCCACAAGTCAAGGGAAATCCAGACACCATACATGAAGCTGTGCTCACAGTTGACAAAGGTAGTTTTATGGATGCCTTCACATTCTCTATAATATGGACGAAAATCGCTGTGGGTTGCGGTCGTTGATTTCCCGACAACAATTTCTAAACGATACGACACAATGCCATTCCCCGTGTGGTGTACCTCGTTTATTGGGATGTCCCAATGTGTTCACTTTTCACCGCTTGTTGGACAAAAACGGACTCAAGTCAGCACGCTAGAAGTATCAATTGGTCTGTTCTTCCTGTTTCAAAATAAGTTTTGATTTATTGACATTGGAGTTTTAGAGAAAGCTGCAATGCTATTGTTATCAGTAGAATACAGTTTTCTTTGTTATTTTATTATATGCTGTTAGATGTCGTAAACATCAGTAACGTTCGTCAAAATTAGAAACAAATTTAACTCCTTAACACTTGTAGCCTTGCAGGCGCCGTGCCGTGGATGCTGACAGAAACAAATTGTTTCGTTTTAAAATGGCCAGAGACAAATTTTTACACATACCGGCCAGATGTTTGCGTCCGAAGGAAGTATAACACTTGATGCATGTACAGTTATTTACGTTTACATATGTGTGCGCATATGNGGCCAGATGTTTGCGTCCGAAGGAAGTATAACACTTGATGCATGTACAGTTATTTACGTTTACATATGTGTGCGCACACATATAATGCATATGTAAATGCATTACTATAGTTATGAGTGCACTATACCCGTAAATCGTGTTAAGGCATAGAGAGATTGATGAGTTGGGTAATTTTTGTAACTAATTTCACAATTATGAGAGTGTAATGAAGGAATGCGTGTTGAAAACAAAACTTTCAATCTTGTGCCATGCTTCAAGATGAAACGTACAGGATAATTATGAACAATGTCATAAATAATACTTACCGCATATACACGTTTTCCACCGTTTACCCGAGCAAATGTTTGTTTACCAATTCTCTCTCTATCAGAATGCCGTCCGGATTCGTGAATTTCGGTGCCGACAAGTTATGTATGCAAGCAAGACTATACGTGTACGAGTACATAGGGAGCTGCCGAAAAGGCAAGGCTTAAGGGCTGGTTTATAAAAATCGCAATAACGCAAAAGTGGCAAAATCGCAACGACGCAAAATATCAAACTCTGAAATTTTTAGGTAGGTGCCTGTTTATAAAAGTCGCAAGAGCAAGAAACTTTTATAAACTGGTGCCTAAAGTTTTCAGAGTTCACTTTCTTGCGTCGCTGCAATTTTGCCAATGTCGTGTTATTGCATTTATTTTATCAACCAGGCCTAAGGAATGCCTTTCCCCTCCTGCGTGTATGCATAGAATATATAGAGTACTAGTACAGAGTGGACACTGAATGCTATCCAATGGGCAGATGTTTTTTGTCGCAATCGCTATGAGAAAACGCAAACTAGACAAACACAAAATCTAATTCGCTGCTCCTTTAAAATTCTATTTACGCACAGTTCAACTCACTTGTGATACTATAACTATTTTACGCGCTGGAGCTCAGACTGGCCGCAAGCTCCCGTTATGCGCGGTCTGGGGTGACTCACCTCGTCCCTTCCCGGACACTGGCTGATGTAAACAGCAAGTGATATGAATTTATTGTAAAATGTTGAGTCGAAAAAAATTAGAAAAAAAAATTGTATAAAAAAATATTAATTTAAATTTTGCTACGCTATACCAAATGTTTTCAAATTAATAAAATTCAGTTAAATCCATATCCAAACAGTTATCAGTAAAAAAATTATAGCGGAGAAACAAAGGAGCGTAGTTGGTCTCAGCCCTACAAATTACAAAATTGTTATTACTTATTGTCATGCGGTTTATAGGAAATTCTACATTTTGTAATTTACAGTTTATTCTATTTCACGAATGAGTGCACCTTCCTGACAGCCAGTGTCTAGTAATGTATCATAAATGATATGAACAACATTCCAACTAGAAGAACTAAAATCAGCCGATGCACATCACCATAGCTGCATTATATATAGCTCCTTGAAAGATTTTACAGACTGAAAAAGGTAACATACCCTACTTCTAGATGCATGTCACCACTAAATAACTGCCTCCTTCCAAACTCCTAATCTAATGTTCAACAATTTGCCGCCAACGTGACGTCATCGCATAAAGAACTCGTGCTCCTGGCCGCGTTGCAGTCAGTGTAGAAGATTGGCCGGAAGTAGAATGACGCAGGCTCCACACAGATGCGACTTCTTGTAGGGGTAGGAACTTATTGTTTTCTCATACTGCGCATTGAAGAGGTATCGGAATGTGGCCAGTTGGGTATGCATATTAAGGAGCATAGCCATGGCCGCCATTCCTGCCGTGGTACGGTAACAGACTCCATGTGTGAAGGAAGTTTTACACAAGAATGATTACAATCCCGAACTGATCAACAGACTCTTTTCGTTTAATTATTAGTGCCTTATGGAAGCTTCACGAAGTATCTCGCAAGTGTATATATTTTATTTTCAGCGTTACATGTACTGTGTGTTAATTTTGAGACAATTTTTACTGTCTTCAGCCAACACACTCTCTGCTTTTATTCTACAGTACTGGCCCACAAAGTTACTAGAGAAGGATAAAATATTTTGTCATGTAGGGTCTTACTGGTTCATTCACTTATTTAGTTGTATTTTTATTCAACGACAAAATAAGTAATATATTCTTTCATTTCACATTAAAATACTTTCGAACCAGGTTGCTGCTATATTTCAATCAGCGAGAAAAATTTTAACTCCAGATTATTTAGGGTCGTTTATTTCCTGTTTACAAACAAAAGTTTTTTTTGTACGTTCAAAATTCAAGACACGTTTTAAATGCTTCTGTATAACTATTTAAAAAATGCCTTTAGGCTTATTTAAAAACTTAGAAAGACTGAAAATGTTGCATCTGATTCAGTGCCTTATTTGGTGTTGTCAGGTGGCTATGTCGGAAATGTTGTTGGTTGGAAACATACAGGCATACATGGTTTACGTAAGTATAGATTAAAATATACGTTCACGTAGGTAAATACACCTGACACACGTAACAGTACACATAAAACGCAGATACCACATAAGACTACTTCTTCAAGAAGAGTGAGGTATGCGAAGAAAATAAGCATGCTATAAAAATACTGCTTCTTCCCGCGCGTTACATAACTAAAGATCAGCATTCTCGAGCACGAATTACGTACCAAAGCCCTCCACAAAGTCTTTCCAAATTCCATTTAAAACTTTTGAAAAATGTGGAAACAAAACAAAATGCAGCTTTTGCTAGGCAATGAAAACGTAACTTAGTTTATTTATAAGAGTCACCTGATTTAAGTAAAATTTTAAATTTTCTGTCTACAAAAGTTTTGTAAGACTATTTGTTCTTTAAACCATTTAGGTAAATAACCGCCTGCTTATCATATAACGTTAAAGTAACTTACTGAGAAAATATGTTAACATACTTGAAAGTAGCAACCTGTTAAGCGTTTATTCGAGAAAAAAAAATTTATATTAAAGTATGACGTATTTTTTGAGGCATAACAGCTGCATTTGCACTTCAGCAAATATGTAAATTGTAAATTATAAACCATGACATTAGTTACTCATTACTATGCCCAGGGAAAATAAATTAGTTTTTTAAAATTAGAAGTAAACAAAAATTACAAGGAATACTATTTATTTATGAGTCTTTTTTTTGGTGGCGAAGTTGATGCAGCAGCCTTGTCTTACTTTTACTTACTTTTAAACCCCAATATAAACTTTCGATTTATAATAATCGGAGAAAAACAAAGTGTTACATACACTTAATGCAATACAAAAGCTCCAGAAGTTTGTTGTGATAAATATTTCAAAACCTTATTATAATGCTATTTTACTCTTACACATACAGATTTAAAATATAGCAGTTTATATTTGTACGTTCAAGCTACCACAAGTAACATAGGTTTCTCGTTAAATATCCCTAGCAATTTACAGTGTAACACTTGCAGATTACAAGAATGAATATTTTTTTTGTGCACGATTTTGCCCAGTAGGGCACTATCATCACTTATACAGTCCATCAAATAAAGTCATTCATTGCTACGAAATGTTTTGCGGACAATTATATGTAAAATGCATATCAAAATATTACCAAAATTCGTACTAACACAACGTTAGTGCTACTGCATCAGCCGATAATTAGATTAAAAAACCCAGCCGATGTTTTTTAAAACCTTTTAACTACATTTCTAAATACAATTTTTTTTTTTTGCTAACAACATATCATTATGGAACAAGATATTTGGTGCAAACATTATGCACTAACATCGTGAAAAATAACAGAATTCTTGGTAAATTTCCCGGAAATAAACAATGCCAATATAAGTTCCATTATCGAATGAAAACTCATTCGCATTCGTTCATGTTTGCTCAACAGCAACTTACTTGCAGTTTGACACATTAGAATTTCGGGCAAACACCTCAATCAGTGGATTTAAACAAATGCACATTTTTATTGCCATAATTTCACATATAAGTAAAAATAGCTAATCTTAAATGCTCCTAACCTATATAATCGATAGTGAAAGGTTTACAAAAATGTATTATTAGCTTTTCCAATGTGCCTATCTTCCATATTGGAATGTGTGTCGTCATACACATGGGCAAAGTACTGCTAACCCAAGACCACGAGAGGAGTAGGTTGGGCTTTCTCGCCTGTTTCGAATAACGGTACTCCGGAGAGTGGCAGGTGACGTCATTGCGGCGCAGCGTTCCCCGGTGTCTTGGGGCCGTCCGTGTGTTATTTATTGCTAGTTACGGACCGCGGTTTAACCCAACCTGGGGCCAAATTATTGAAACTATCGGAATTATTCTTCTGGAGGAAAGACGTCATTCCGCTATCGGAATGCCTAGAGCCAATTTTTGAACACTCGATAGCGGAATTGTATACCGGAATCGATCCATGAAGTGTCGAAATGACTCCGACAGCTAGGCAGCTGCCGGAATCGCCATTCCTCTACAGATTTGTCTATAATATTTCATATGATGTAGGAAACTTGAAAATACCCTCACGCATGGTTTAATATAAATATAAATAACAAAAGAGAAAAAAACTGTTCCCAAATATCAAATTATCAAGGCGTTTACATATCTATCAAAAATCACGTAAACAAAGTTAAGTTTGTAGGTGAAAACCGATAGAACTGTTAAGAATATCAGGTGAAATATTACACGAAACTGCTAAAACATAAAATACATAACGAAATAAATTTTGCAAGAAAAGCTGTAGTTGCTAGTTCTGTGAATCAAAACGTAATCAATTTGTTTCAGATATGCAAACATCAATAAAAAATATTTTGTAGTTTACAGCTATAGCTGGAATGTTAGCAACAATTTTGTAATGGTATATTTACACCAGATAAAAATAAATTTTTATAGTGTTGTTTTTTTATTTGCATTTTATCATTTGTTACAGTGTGGTAAACCGTTTTGCTGTTCTTTCGTGAATAAAGTTACAATAAAGTAATTAAAATATGAAAGTTTCTTAAATATATTCTTTATTAATACGAAACCTATATCTAACAGAAATGAGTTAACTCTTTAACATGTTCTTTCACAGGCTAAGTTATTTTATTGGCAAATATTTGCGTAATTTTGCCAATACAAGTTCTTTTAATGAAAAAACAAATCTGCATGAAAAATAAGAGTTCCTGTGGATTACCAATGTCTGACTTAATTATTTATTATATATCGTTTCATAGTTTCGTCGCCACTGTAGATAGTTTTTTAAGGTAGTTGCAATTACTTATCCCGGATTATCTACAAATAAATAAAATAGATGTTAATGTATTTTAAAGCAAACTTTCCCATTACAACAGATTTAACGTGATTGTGATGACACACGAAATGCAACGATGCCAAGTTGTAAAATCGATTCTTCAAAAATCTTATACATTTTATTTAGACAGTTACTAGTCGTCTCAAAAATTCATATTTTGGCATCGCAACACTCGTTACCGGAATGGAAGTATCAGAAAAATCCACTAGAGAATTTATTTCGACAGTTTAAAAAATTGGGCCCCTGTTTCGTTGTCAACATATAATTATACCTGAGCGTTTTTACTGTATTTAGTGTGCTGTTTGTATTTTCAATGCCATATCCGTGTTGCAATTATTTGCGGTATTACGCTCGTAGAAACAGGAAATTCGCTAGTTTATTGTTGGTGTGAACCACAATCATACATTAAAGCAGATTTTTCTTAGTGTATTGTTTTTCGTGGATGTGACTGTATAGGCCCACAGATTTGTGTAAATATAATTTGAGTGTATTTGTTTTATTTGGCTTGACTAATATTTATCAGTTATCTTCAACTAATTCCAGGAGGATATTCTGTGGAATGATTCCATGAACATGAAACGCGATGTTCATCTAACTTTTTCTTGCATAAGCTAATGACGATTTTGTTTTTATATAAATATCTACAGTGACACCAATATAAATATATCAAAGAAAAGAATATTTCTTATATATATTGCAAAACAGTAGCTGTACCAACGTGCAAACAAGTATTAGATACAAGTTTTACCCTTAGCTGCAGTCTCGACTGGTCAGTCACTGCGCCATAGTGACGTCAGCGCTTACCACACAATGTACCGTTACTCAAACCGGGCGAGCCAACCTCCCTTTGTTATTAGAGAGGCGGGCGGATGACCTGGGCCTGCCCACAGACACTCGGTGGTTCTGTGAATTTAAGAAAAGCTAAGCTGTCTTCGTATAAGGGGGGAGGGGGGAATACGACTGTGGTGCCATCTAGCGGATGGTTTGGAAGTATTTACAAATCAGTTAGCAGTGCGCTCTGGGCGACAGAGATTCACACTACCTCCCACTTGACTTAAACCTTAATGATAAACTATAAATTTGAAACATGTACAGAAAAGTACTTGCAATGACTGCCCAAACAATGCAAGGATATGAATCTTTGACACGGCTCAATTCCAAATGCCTAGAACATGAAGACAATGGCCACGAAAGCCTGTAATCTAAATTAATACTTCAGTCTTTTTTATAAATAATGTCAGCTAGTTTCCATGTTATTAAAGTATTACAAAGTGCAGCATGATTCTACAAATTCAGATACATCATGCTCAATAAAGGACAATAAAATGACAAGTTAATACCCACAAGTTTCTGAACATTTTCTTTGAAAATTAAGTTCATAGAAGCTAAGAACTTTTGCTAAAAGCAGTCTCGCTATTTTCTTAACAGTAAAAAAAAAATGTTACATATACGCCTAATTGGAGTAGAGCAGAGAGATTTGGGCAACTCTTGAAATTGGGATCTTGGGAGCTGATAATGATGAAGCGAGGTGAGTTTGGAGCAGTGCCAGAATGCAAGGACAGGGGAAATGGAAGATCCCCAAGAAAATCTGGTGACCATCAGCATCGTATGGCACGATTCCCACATACGAAAATCAGGGAGTGACCCCGCTGGGAAACGAACCCGGTTCGCTTAGGTGGGAGGCAAGGAGTCTGACCACTACATCACCATGGCCCCCCAAGGAATTTATTACACTATACATCTGAAGAGGCCCTGCTTTTATGCCACATGTAGTGCCAACTGAATCCAGGGGGCGGAACTTATTTCCTGACTTAGTACTGGAAGAAGGGCCAGCAAGAGAAAAATGTTACTTGAAATGCATGAAAAACTTCTTAACATATCACGTTGTTTCTTAAAAATCGCTCATTCAAAATGTTTCATATTTTGGGGATTGATGCATACTTTCTTCTTTGCCATCATGAACTAGTTCATTCTTAGAAATAATGTAAAATAGTTTAAGGAAAAAATGTTTACAAAAACTATACAATTATTATTGGAAAAGTTGCAGTGTAAAAAGCAAGTTGCTTTAAAGTTTTTTGTTTGAAGAGATAGATAGGGGGCGAAAGAATACTAACTGGAGAAATTGTTGTGAGTGGTCTGGTTTTCACATAACGGGCTGATGTGTTTTGAGGATTTTATGGTCAATGTGAATTTTCAAGCAATGAGTTTAAACAGTACGATAGACTTGTAAAATATTTTTAACAATAGGCCTACACGAAAGAAAATAAATGCTTGTTCCTTATTTCTGTTCCTATATTACCAGCCTAACTACACAGTACACTATTATAATTAGTTAATTTGGGTCTGAATCTCTGCAGCTACATGAACTTTAAAAATTGCTTAACGACTGGACAGTAACGTCTAGCTGTAATGTAAGTTTGCAAGAATACATTTTGATAGCTGCAGTGTTTTGAATGGTTAAATGTTATAAAGTGTCTATTTTATTTATCCAATTAACTAATTTTTAACAAAAAACTATAGCAAAATTTATATTAAAATTAATTATATTAAGAAAACTTATACAAATAAAAACATGTAATCTGCACTATCAGTTGGCTTCTACAGCAAAGAAAGTAATCAGAAGATGAAATAATTTTGAAGTAGATAATATGAAATTACATTTCTTCATAATATTTAAAAAAAATGAGTTTCATAATAAAATTTATTTGAAAAAAAAACTGTATGGTTAAGTGGAAAATGATTATTCAGTTAAGTGATATTAATGTAGATAAATTTCACAGAATCATTTGTTACTGTGACACATTTAATAAATAATGCAATGAAAGTTGAAATAGAATTTTCACAGGAGAA
Organism: Clitarchus hookeri; assembly: GCA_002778355.1. Lineage (NCBI taxonomy): Eukaryota > Metazoa > Arthropoda > Insecta > Phasmatodea > Phasmatidae > Clitarchus > Clitarchus hookeri. The sequence continues at coordinate 582,541 of NQII01002680.1, forward strand.
AAAAGGAATACAGTATAATTATTTTGGGAGTCTGTAAAATTAATGAGTTTGAAATAATTATAGAAATGCTAAATGAGAGGTTTAGATATGTTCAGTGACAGTAAGAGTAAAATTTATAGCATAATTTAAAAAAAGAACAGTTTCAATATTTTTTATATGTAGAAATGAAACATAATTTGTTTTATTATTTTTTAAGTGAGATTTTTTTGCTTGTTACAAAAAGTGAGTTTGCTTCTGTTCCAATAAAAATTTTCAATGTGGCTATCAGCAGTGAAGTAGCTTATAATGTAATTTTACTTTCCCATGGAATGTCTCGTTAAATACTTTTTGTTTCAACGGTTACTACAGCTATACCATTGTTGCATACTTTGCACAAAATCATCAGGCTTTCAAAGACCTGGGCGGAAACTCATTTCCCATTGGCTAATGCACTCGACTGTGTTTCTCTTTCAACTTTGTTCTCCTCTGAACTGGCTTCACCCCCACCACCACTAGGGTGTAACCAAATGTTTAATATATACAACCTCCTTGGTGGTCCCCTAACAATTAATTGGAGCAGTAACATGACACAATATGAGTTTAAACAAAAGTAAATTAAAATACACACCATAACATGTCAAACAAAATAACTTCTTAATTATTTCTCATTTCAAATATTTATTTAAATTGCCTGTGCTGCAAGTGTTCTAAAATTTTGGTACTGAAAATCACAAAGAGAATTTTGGGTTTCTAAAAGCAATTTTTTTTAAGCTAAAGGTAGAAATAATGCCCACTTTGCATATTAACAATTATCCTAAGAAACTGTTTCAATAGAAGAATTGTAGTAATAGTCTTTAAAAATTAATGCCATAATGTCTTATAATTTTGTGGGAGTTTTTCGACCTTAACTGTTCTTGCTACCATTTGGGTTTGATTTTCTATGTAATTTTCGCTATTTTTTAGATTGTTTGTATTTTATTAGCACCCACATTTTAAGCCTCCCCAAATACTTTCTAATTCCAAAATGTATTTAGTAAAGTTTTATTATATCTGTAGGTTAAAAACACAGCTAAGTTGTTTGAAATAAGTTTGAAAATAGGCTTGACAATAAGTTATTTAAAGTGTGTATAGTTTATTACTTAAAACATTTTAATAATAAATATTTTGAGCATATTAGTTTCATATGTATGTGAATTAAGTACTTTATGTTTACTGTGCCTGCATTTTTCAGCACATACACTGTAAATACAGTAAAATAACTGAGAAAATGTGATGAATAACAAATTTTTATTAAATACTTTCTTCTTTAATTTTTTATGTATAACTAGAATATTTAAATTATTAAACTGGTTTCTATATTGCATAACAATAAAAAAAATTATTCGTAGTGCATAATATTTTATATTAAATGTTTACACTACGTTAACCTGCTGGATCTTCATGCAATAATATTACAGGAGATTAATTATTCTTAGTATTTACCTATTGTTAGTAGAATAAAACATTTTACTCCACCCCAGATCAAATCTCTAGGTTTGCCACGTGTGCATAAGAATAGCAGTTCTGGCATCAACTTAATAATTAGTTTGTATACCACTTAGAGTAAATTTAAATAAATAGCTCAAGGGATAACTTTCTGAACACTCTGTCTAATAGGTTTAGTGCACGCAATCCACAAGTACTCATATGAGTACTCATAAAGTTGAAAGTCGCATAACTTTTTTTCATTGCTCACTTGTTTTTGTTCATAACACTTCCTAAGTGTTTGTAATATAAATTGTTTACATGACCTTAGATTGTTGATTTCCAAATTACAAAGGAAGTTTATTTTGTTTTCCATGCAATTTTATGACTACAGGATGTTCATCAAAATTTTCTGAAGAAAATTTAATGGGTGAAAAAATATCACTAGTTAATTACAGCTAAATAATGAAGAAAGTTCCTTCCATAGACAATGGGTAATTTTACATTTGGTGATCATGACAATTTCATAGAAATTTTATCCACTGTAAGACAGCAATGAATCAAAGCGGTAGGGACATTGGAGTCTATATGTTTCTGAACCTCCAAAATTAAAAGTGAAGAAATAAAAAGGAGGAACTTAGCTTTTGTTATAAAAATCATGTACAATGACAGATTATTTCTGAAGATAATTATGGTTCTTAAACAAGAATGCCTGAGGCTGGAACTACGAAGACATGTATGACCAGTGCTACAAAAGTATATAATAATGTAACAACCAGCGTCCTATGTGTGTTGAAGAATAAATGGAAAGGATAACTACTTTAATATTCTTGGTGAACGGTCAAACAATGAAGTGTGTATAAAATTAACACTGATAAACAAGGGAAAGCATGCTAAATAGTGACTTTTCTGCATCCCCAAAAATGTTGTGACGGTGTGTCTGGAAACACAGCACAAAATTTTGCCTACTACGCTGCTACATTACATGTCCTATGAGGGGTATCGGCTTGGTTATTCAACATACCTGTCTATGTCCCCGTTCGACGCCCGGTGGTGCGGGGACAGCACGTCTAGGCCTGGCTTCTGCGCCATGATCAGCTGGTCGACTGCATAATGATGAGAGGATCTCTCCCCCCTCCACCCCTAATGTGTCCTGTCCTCAGGACCTAGGCCAGTGTTGCCTAGAGACAGTGCGACACTTTCTCCAATGCCATTGGGTAAGAGTGCGTTGGCAAGACAATCAGCGCTACCTTTTTGGAGCTTCCTCAACACCTGATGTCACAAACTCTGGAGGGGCTGGCTAGCTACATATACCCTGGCCTGAAGACTGCTCGAGAGAGAACAATGGGGTGGGCCTCGTAGAGGGAACATTTTATAAGATTAGTATTTTTAATGGGAATTTACTCTGTAATTTTAGTTATGCCCAATATTATTCATTGTGCAATTTTTAATTTGTTTAACAGTGTTTTTAATAAGCTTTAAAATTTTTGGATAGGAATTTTTGGGGCATTTTGCCAAAGAAAAGAATTATATTAGTCTGGAATTGTATGGTTAAAACTAAATCAGCGTCAATTGTTAATTTCTCAGAACTGAGGATAACTCATATTGACATGTGTTCCTTTGAGATGGAAGTTCCTTACTTAAGTTTTTCAACGTATTTGTAATATCTGCGCAAAGTTTTAACAAGTTTGTTAGTCCGTAGATGGATATGGATGTGGTGGATGGAGAAGGATACATTGGTCACTGTCACGAGGTGGATGGGTTTCCTCTGGATGCTCCCTCCCCATGACAGGTGATTTCTGCGCCACTCTGCTCCCATTTCATTCACATCAATTGGCAGTGAGATTGGAAAAAAATATTGCTGTTGTGAGAAGTGAATAACGGCAAAAGTGGGGATTTTCTATTATTGTGTATTTTGTGTACTAACCAATGGGCGCAGTCGTAACAGAAGACCATTTTGGTGAGTCCGTTCCGTTATTTAAAGTTTTAAAATCAATTCCTCCTGGAATTGAAAGTGGAATTCCAAGTCTGGTAGTCTAATGGAAATAGTATATTTATCGTGTGTGCCTACCATAATCTATAGTGCTGCATTGCTTAAAGTTCCCAAGAGTTTAAGCCAGTTTTAAGTCAGGCCGTTGTAGGTTAATGGGAGTTTGCTTTACTGTGTCGGAATTTATTACAACCGGTTGGATCTCCTTTAGCTGTTGAGCGGTTGTGTATAAAGATATTAGAGCGATATCAAAGTTCAACTCAAACCATGAAAGCTTTTGTGCAGGAAATAATTCAACTAGTACAAGTGGTAGGTAGCCCACGTGAAGAGGCATATTTAACAGAAGTTATATTTTTCAATCTTTTACCCAGTAATCAGAGATTTTTTTCCGTTGCCACAAAGACTCAAATGTTACAAGCTTTGTTAGAATTGGTATCCCAGGTTGAGTTAACAATAGGAGATTGCCACCAAGGACACGACGTGGTTACCAAAGTTAAGCAGTATTGTAAATATGGCACAAGTAAAGGTAAAGTCATGAGTTGCATGCGAGAAGGGCATTAAAGTCACCACTACTGTGAATGGTCAAATGAGGACCAGTGTACACGCAATGTCTGTTTGCAAACGGAAATGGAAAAGTCACAAGGTGAATCTAAAGATAAAGTTAAACAACGTCCTGTTATTTGCTATTTTTGTGGTAACGAAGGCCATGTGCAATGTTTTTGTCCACTTAAGAAAAAACCCATAGGTGTTGGTGGTTTAAATCACTTCATATATAGAAAGCATAAACTAGGTTTATTGTTTGTTGCCTTGCAAATTGGAGTTTCTACTATAAATGGGTTAGTAGATTTAGGTGCTTCCGCCTTGTTGATGAGTCACAAAACGTGTAACCAGCTAACGTGTGATAATTTAGTCAGCATTAATAAAGTGTCACAAAGCCGTACTGCTGTATTTTCTCTTGTTGGCGGAGATCTAGTTAACTCACAGGCAGTAGCTACCATGAAGGTTAAAATTGAAAATTTTAAATGGAAAATGCAGTTTCAGTTATTTATGGAATTGTCGTATTCTGTTATTATGGGTATTGATTTTCTTGGGAAAATCAATGTTGTGTGGACATAAAGAATAAGTGTTTACTTTTTGCATTTTCTCCGGAAACTCCTGTTCCCTTAGAAAATAAGCCATTGAATTGTCAACAAATTTAAGTGGTTCAGTTAGGGGAACAGTTGCAAACTGAAATTCAAAATGTATAGTCGGAATTTTCTGACATAATCACTAAGTTGGGTCATTATACAAAAAGTACATAGTTTCAAAGTTGAAATTTCATGAACCTGTATTTTTAGTCCCATATCATGTGCCACCACCCAAAGTTCCTATTTTTAAACAAATAATAGCTGACTTAAAAGAGGAAGGTATTATAGAAGTTTCGTATAGTGCGTGTGCAAGTCCCTCATTTCTCATTCCTAAGAAACAACTGGGGAAATACTGTTTAATAAATGATTACAGGTTATTGAATGAAAGGATTTATATTGATCCATACTTTGTACCTGTGTTAGAGACTGTTTTCCAGTATTTAAGTAAGGCTAATTTTTTCACCATTTTTGGACCTTAATTCAGCATTTTTGCAGTGCGAAATTCATCCTAATTCACGAAAACCGTTAGCATTTTGTACCCCATGGGGCCTATATCAGTGGACTCATTTACAGGTAGGAGTAAATTGCAGATCGCAAGAAATGCCGAGAGTTTTATTTCAGGTGTTAGGTAAATACATACACGATTATGTGTTCACATATATAGACAACGTCTGTATATATAGTAACACTATAGAGGAACACCTTGAACACATTCGTCTGGTTTTACAGGCTTTGCGGAAAGCAGGTTTGACTGTTAATCCCGATAAAATAAGTTGGGCAGAAAAACACGTAAGATATTTAGGTTTTATTCTAGCTGATGGTTAACTATGCATGGATCCTGAAAAAATTAAAGCAATTGTGAATTTTCTTGTGCCGAAACATGTTAGGGGTGTTCGTCGGTTTTTGAGCATGGTTGCATTTTTTGGTAAGTTCATACCGAATTTCTCCCATATCACAGAAGCTTTAAATTTTTTGAAAAGGAAAAATATTAAAATTTTTTGGGGACCTGATCAGCAAAAAGATTTTCAAAACTTGAAACACAAGTTGACTCAGCTGCCAGATTTGCCACTACCAAATTTGCAAGAAAAATTTTATTTGCATTGTGATGCCAGTTCAAATGTACTAGGAAAAAGACAGAGGATTTGTTCCCATCTTTTATGCCAGTAAATTGTTAACAGCTGCAGAAAGAAAATATACCATACATAAAAAAGAATGTTTAGCTTGTATTTGGGGGATGGAAAATTTTTTCAGACTACTTAGATCATGCTCCATTTGCGTTATTTATGGATAATAAAGCTTGAAGTTTGTTTTTGAAATCAAATAAACCTGTAGGTCGTTTAGCATTCTGGTTAGTTAGAATAGCCCGATTTAAGTTTGAGGTTTACCATATAAAAGGAAATGAAAACTCAGTTGCTGATGCTCTTTTGCGCATGTTTTGTAGTTATGAATTTGAAGTGGATGTCATTCCAGATGATTTAAATAAAATTCATGTAATTCGTGAAGTTCCCGCTGAAAACAAAGAAGCATCGAATAATGTGCAAAAATGATCTGACATTTTTGTTGACATTAAGGAACATCAGAAAACTGACGTAGAATGCCAGCAAACTATGTAAAATTTGGGAACATCAGGTTATACTGTTCATAAAGGTTTTGTCGGGGAATGGAGACAAAAAAGGGTAATATTCATGTTTTTGTGCCTGTAAAATTAAGACCTATGGTTTACAGATATTATCATGAGGCATTTTTCGGAGGTCATATGGATAGAGATAAAACAATTTTGTGTGTAATGGAAATTTTTACCTAGCCTGATATTAGAAATTACATTGAAAAATTGGTAAAAGAATGCGAGGCATGTCAGCGTTGTAAACCAAAAAATCAAAAACAAGAAGGGAAATATTTTGGTTCTCCCGCAAAGTTTGTATGGGAACGGGTGTATTTAGATGTCATGGGCCCGTTACCACAAAGAAAGTCCAGTTTTGTTTACTTTTTAGTTGCGGTAGTTAGCTTCAGTAAGTTTTGTTTCTTCCATTACTGACAATCAAAGCAGTTCAAATTTGTAAAGTAATTTTACATAGTTTATTTTGTATTTTTGGGTCACCTGTTTTTGTTGTCACAGATAACGCAATGTATTTTTTGCCACAGGAATTTTGTGATTTAATTTTCACAAGGGGAGTGAAAATGGAAAATACTTCACCATATTATCCGAAAGCTAACTTAGTTGAAAGAGTGAATCGTAATATCAATGTTGGTTTGTGTTGTTTCCAGTTGGGGACACAAAGAGAGTGGGATGTGGTTTTGTATAATTTGGTCCTTTGTTTTAATAATGGTATGCACAGTGCTCATAAACACATACCTGCAGAGGTTTTCTTTGAAATAAAGTTATTACACCCCCTACTTAATGCTAGGGCATTGCATCCCTTTTGTGTGTAAAACGTAGCTAATAAAGATTTGGTAAAGATTTGGGAAGAAATTTCACGTAATTTAATTATACACCATAAAATAATGGAATAGAATGTTAATGCTCAATGTAACGATTCTACATAATGTATTGGTGATTTGGTTATGGTTGAGTTCAAAGGTGGATTATTTTAATTCAAAGTTAGCACCATAGTGGAACAGACCATTTAAGATATTGTGTTATTTAACACCTGATACACTTCTTGTTATGAAGCTGCAATTTCTACACAAGGAATTTAAAGTAGATATAAGCCGTGTAAAAATGTTTCACTATAAAACAAATTATGTGTGCCCTGCCCCAGTTCTCTATTATGTAGATATTTGTTGCTATCCCATTATTTTGTTGATTTTTAAATGTATAAATGTACACAGAGGTGACAAAAGTCATGGGATAACAATATGCAAATATACAGATGGCAGTAGTATCGCGTACAAAATGTATAAATGGGCAGTGCATTGGTTGGGCTTTCATTTGTAGTCAAGTGATTCATGTGAAAAGGTTTCTGACGTGATTATGGCAGCACAACGGGAATTAACAGACTGTGAACGCGGAATGGTAGTTGGAGCTAGACGCATGGGACATTCCATTTCGGAAATGGTTAGGGAATTCAACATTCCGAGATCCACAGTGTCAAGAGTGTGCCAAGAATACCTAATTTCAGGCATAACCTCCCACCAAGGACAACGCAGTGGCCGACCACCTGCACTTGACCGAGACCAACGACATGTGCGCAGAATGGTTAGTGTTAACAGACAAGCAACACTGCGTGAAATAACCGCAGGAATCAATGTGGACGTGCGACGGACGTGTCCGTCAGGACAGTGCGGCGAACTTTGGCTGTACTGGGCTATGCCAGCAGAAGACCAACTCGAGTGCCTTTACTAACAGCACGACATCGCCTGCAGTGCCTCTCCTGGGCTTGTGACCATTTCGGTTGGATACTAGATGACTGGAAAACCGTGGCTTGGTCAGATGAGTTCCGATTTCAGTTGGTAAGAGCTGATGGTAGGGTTCGAGTGTGGCGCAGACCCACGAATCCATGGACCCAAGTTGTCAACAAGGAACTGTGCAAGCTGGTGGTGGCTCCATAATGGTGTGGGCTGTTTTTGCATGGAATGGACTGGGTCCTCTGGTCCAACTGAACTGATCATTGACTGGAAAGGGTTACGTTCAGCTACTTGGAAACCACTTGCAGCCGTTCATGGACCATGTACCCAAACCATGAAATGGAATTTTTATGGATAACAATGTGCCATGTCACCGGGCCACAACTGTTCGTGATTGGTTTGAAGCATTCTGGACAATTCCAGCAAATGATTTGGCCACCAAAATCGCTCCACATGAATCCCATCGAGCATTTATGGGACATAATCGAGAAGTCAGTTTGTGCACAAATTCCTGCACCGGCAACACTTTCGCAATTATGGACATCTATAGACACAGCATGGCTCAATATTTCTGCCGGGGACTTCCAACGACTTGTTGAGTCCATGCTACGTCGAGTTGCTGCACTTTGCCGGGAAAAAGGAGGTTCGACACGATATTAGGAGGTATCCCTTGACTTTTGTCGCCACAGTGTATATAAAAAGAAATAATGTGCCAAAATTAATGATAATTTTTTGAGGTTATTTCAAGAGTTATGAAATGAGATTATTGAGATTATTTGAAATGGTGTTTTTTTATGATGTGTTTTTAATAGTATTGCTATGGTGTAAATTTTTAGTACTCTAAACTTTTGAATTGCCCCGTTATTTCTTGATGGTAGACCTTGGTGTGTGTGGTCTGGTTACGTCCCTGAGAGTTCTGGTCTGGTGTGTTGATTGATATTGAATTATGAAGAACAGAAGATCTACATTTGAAGCGAGTCCTAGCCGCGGATGAGATGGCGACAACGTACTGGCCACCTAAAATCACTGTCTTCTGATTTGGGCAGGACCGCTGCTTGTGCTTTGAGGAGGGGAGGATGTGAAGGTGTGCTTGGAAACACAGCACAAATTTTCGCCTAATGTGCTGCTGAATTACATGTCCTACGAGGGGTATCGGCTTGGTTATTAAACATACCTATCTATGTCCCCGTTTTACGCCTGGTGGTGCGGGTACAGCAGGTCTAGGCCTGGCTTCGGCGCCATGATCAGCTGGTTGACTGCATGATGATGAGAGCAACATCTCCCCCCTCCACCCCTTATGGTCCCGTCCTCAGGACCTGGGCCCGTGTTGCCTAGAGACGGTGCGACACTTTCTCCAATGCCATTGGGTAAGAGTGCGTTGGCAAGACAATCAGCGCTACCTTTTTGGAGCTTCCTCAACACCTGATGTCACAAACTCTGGAGAGGGCTGGCTAGATACATATACCTTGGCCTGAAGACTGCTCGAGAGAGAACAATGGGGAGGGCCTCGTAGATGGAACACTTTATAAGATTAGTATTTTTAATGGGTATTTATTATATTTGGGCATTTACTCTATAATTTTATTTACGCCCAACATTATTCATTGTGCAATTTTTAATCTGTTTAAAAGTGTTTTTAAAAATCTCTTATATTTTTGTATTGGAATTTTTGGGGTATTTTGCAAGAAAATAAATATATTAGACACAATTATATGGTTAAAACTAAATCAGCGCCAATTGTTAATTTCTCACAACTGAGGATAACTCATATTGCCATTTATGGAAATTCCTTACTTGAGTTTTTCATCGTATTTGTGATATCTGCGCAAAGTTTTAACGAGTTTATTAGTCCATACATTGATATGGTTGTGATAATTATATAAAGTATTTAATTTCAACTCGACTGTTCTGTTTGCTGGGTGCCCCAGAACTTGACCGATACAAAATTCTCACAAAAACATAATTATTGTTAGAATCATACTCTGTTTAATTAACAAATGCAGTTAGTCACCTACGGGCTTGTCAAAATCTTTATGTCCTCTACAGTAATTTCAGTGTAATTAATGTAAGTTTTATAGTACCCGCATATTCATATTTTTACATATAAGGAAATAAGCAAAGACTCTGAACATTCTGCCAGTGATAGAGTAATTAAACAGTAGCATTTCAGTGCTTCATGTATTTATCTTTTAATGTTATGATAATGAAGTAAAAAATAATTTACCAAGCGGATTGGCGCAAGCTCTTGGCACCTCGCCGCTCTCCCATGCCAGCTCCAGCAGCCTGATTCAACTGGTTATAGTTGCTGCATGTGCATCGCGTTGTGTCACAAGGGACCTTCCTACGTTGTTGTTACCACTTCACTGCAATAGACTTAAGGTAAGTTACTGGATCATTGTGAATTTTTATTTATTTGCATCCCCAGCATTCGCAGCACCCGTCCGTCAGCTCATTTTCGACCCTGGAGGTTTTACTTTCATGTAATATCTTTTTGCAAAATTTCAGCATTTCACAGTTACAGCCGCTGGCAGGCCTTGTAAGCCAGGCCTGCTTAAAAGCTTTGGTGTGTGTATGTCAGTGTATATGCAACTACACAACACAACTTATTACTGAATGTATGACATTTTTATGTGATCATTTTGTAGTGTTGAACTTTGGGCCCTGGCCTTATTCAGGAACTCTTTACCACCTCATGTATGTGTATAATATCAATCACTTAATTTGTAATGCAGAGGCATCCACTGGGGAGCCTGAATGCCCTGATTAAGTCCACGTCTTCCTTGGATTTTGTGCAGTGTGTGTAAGGGGACACAACCATATGGTAATTTGGCCCATGATCCTGAAAGCAAAGATCTCATACTCACTCGGTGAGTTGGCACCTATTACCGAAGTGCTGGAAATTTTGATTTATTTCAGTCCGTTATCATGAATTCTAAACACTGCCAGTGTTGTCCGCCCCCTATCACTCAGACTGCATTAACTAATAAAATGTTACACAGATAAAAGGTATTGTTTGCATGAACAGCAAATGAAAACACTCAAATTCATATTTAATGCAAGCAGATATTTATTTTAATTTCCAAAGAGTTCATTTTTCTATTCACCTCATATTTGTCATGTGCCATGGGCCCTGTACTTGCCCAATTTGGCCCTGATCCCATACCAAATATCACAACACTTTTGAGGCTCATTTTTGTAGGACAGTGAAAACTTTATGCAAAATGTGAGAATCTCATTAAAATTCAAACAAATTGTAACTGGTTAAGGTGACATTCAAATTATACACAAGTGAATGATACAGTAAGTTTTCTGAATGCAGAAATAACATTCATGGCCAGAAGAAATACTTTTATATTGTATGTGGACAAAATTACACCATGAACTTTTACAGGTAGTTATGTGATGATAAAAAGTGTCACATGAAATGATTCCATTGATGTCAAAGCATGAGCTCATCACAAACCTTGGTTTACAGAAAATTAATTAATGATGAATCTGATAAAACAGTTTAGGCAGTGGTGTTAAAAGCATTTCAAGCAACAAAAAAAAACATTGGAAACTATATTTTCAGTTTAAAAATGTAATTCTTCTGTTTTGATGAGAGAGTAGGGGATTTTACTTGTTGACATTTTGTCTCATGGCACAAAAAATGAGGCCCAGGTAAACTTCTTGACCAATAAATACATTTGATACAGCAATGAAAACATATGGTGTCTGTATCATCCAAATTTCACAATAATAAATCATGGGGTTTATTCTAAGTTTCTGAAGGAGTCTGTCATTAAGTTCCATTCCAGTAGTTATCCCAGCAGGCACTGTTCTTACTGATTGCAATCAACAGATATTATAAACTAGTTTTCAGCCTGCTTTACAAAGGAAAGGAAGGCTAAAAACTTGTTGATAACATTTGTTGCTAGCTTCTTTCGGAAGGAAAGAAAGACTTATGAGATCACTTTCCTGTCTGTGTGTGTGTATGTGTGTGTCCCTAAAGCTTTTGAATTTGTAAACCGAATTCGACCAAACTCAGTACACATAAAGAACATAGTAAGGACATCCCACTTTTAAAGTTTTCAACTATGCCAGGTGCTACTTTCAAAATGGCAGCAATTTTAAAATGTTGGGTGCTAGGTTATATCTTAGGAACCATTAAACTGATTTAAATCAAATTTTGTATGTTGACAGTGCATCAAGTAAGCATTTAATGTAGAAATGGATATTGTTGATGTGCCTATTTGGAAGGTAGAATTACTTGAAAAACTAAAGCTTTTATATTATATCTCAAAATCTACTGAACCAATTCTCACTATGGTAGGCCATGTAAACATATGTTATTTAAATTTATATGGCTCTTATTTTTAAAAAGGTTACCATATAAATATTTTAGGTTAATTTGGTATAGCTACCATACCATTAGACTAATTTCAACCAAATTTTGTATGCTAAGAGTATTTATTACAAGAATAATATATACCAACAAATAGCCACTTTTGTCAGCTATTTTGTAAGGTAGCACCACATGAAAGAATAACAGTTTAAGAAAAGTAAACAGTGACGGTGCATGAGGCCGTGTTCTCGGGCTCTAGCACTTACAAAATTTTTATACATTTTGCTAAATATTTTATTTAAGCAAAGTTTCAAATATGAAGTGTTATTGACTTCAAATAGATGCTATTTTCTTCTAGCAATATAATATACTTGGTAAGAGCTCAATTTTGTTGCTAGAGATAATAATTTGCAAGTTTTTAGGGTCGGGCACACCGCCTCAGTGCTCTAATGCAGCTGAGCATGACTGCCACTCCTCAGCCAGTCTCTCACGCTGGTCGGAGCCGCAAAGAAACACTGGAATCTCGCCCTTATCTGCGCCTTCTCCATGCTCTCTCCACTTCTGCACGGGGCAGGAAACTCAACACCGCTGCGTGCTCACTTCGCGTTTCCGAAAAATGTTTAAACTTAACTCGTCACTCAAAAACTACCCACTCAAATAATTTCAAAATTTTACTGGCAAATCACTGATACTTTCTAACCAGGATGCAACCATACAATTTTCTTTACTGAACATATTTTCAACGTAAAAAATGGTAAAACAATGGTCTGTTTAATTATTTTTCTGGATGTGCACAGGAAAAAAGTAGCAAGAGAGAGACTTTTATCTTTTAAGAGATAGATGGGGGATATGCATATAAAATTAAAAATTAATGCCACAGTTTATTTATATGTCCCACTTAAAACATTGCTTCTCATGATTTTCTTGTTACAGTGTGTAGAACTTCAAAAATATTTCAACCGTATACAAGAGCGGCAGCTACGAACTTTCTGCTTTGTTATCTTCATTACACTTCTCTAATACTGTATTTGCATAGCGTTAAAATAATAGTGCTAATAATTGGTTAATAGATATTTACTCTGTAGCAAATATTATTATTAAAAGCAAGAATCACAAAGAAGACAGAGTACCTAAGTATATTTCGTAACAGAAGTACACAAGTAAATTCCAAATAACACTGGCCTTACCCAATCATATTCACAGTTCACTGTTTACAAAGTTTGGGTATGTCATAGTTTGTGATAATTGTTGTCATTTTACAGTCATACCATGCATGCACTTATTCCTCATTAATTCTTGCACATAAAATATAGTTAAATGAGATGTTTTCTAGAATTTAATTATTTTAATCCATTAATGATTATAACAACAATGTTGTCCATTTGCATTTGATGAGTGATGAAATAAATACGTGTACTATGTTTTCGAATCTGTCCATGCCTTTGATCCATTCAAACCCGGCGTCAGCTGTTGCTTATATAACGAACAGGAAATTTATTTTTGGCCGGCACTGTACACTGACAAAGCTCAGTACCCAAGGATCGTCTGCGTAAATGATTCATAAACCATGCAGCGTGCTACTAGTGTAGGTTGTAGTGTTTCATATTGCTATAACCAAACACAAAGTCTGCAGTTCATTGGGTGTGATAACTAAACAAGTGCCTTGTAGACTAAAGTATTCATTAGATATTTTTTGTTTGTAACACCTGAAACCGTGAATTTATGTGGGTCTTAAAAGTTTCCATTTATGTTACATAAATTAAAAAACTCTTCTCAATTTTCTTGTACAGCCCCAACAAATCCAGCATGTATTGATATCGCTACCAGATTTAGGTTCAGAAATATCAAACTCAAACTGTAGCTTATGTTCTGAAATGAAACAAATGTCTATAATTAGTTAATCTCTTGTTCAGTATTTAATTATCGGTACAGTGTTGGTAGTTTTATATTATTTGCTTTTAAGTAACATGGCTTCTCACTTTGTAAAAAACATTAAATGGAAAATATCTTTTATAAAATGTTGAACCACTAAGTTTACTTGTAAAATAATAATAGTAAAGAGTTAATAACCCTAAAAGATACAGGTTATAATTAACAAATCCATAGAATTTCATAACTACCAGCAAATTAATTATTTATTGTTTACTGCTACTATGTGTCTTGAGAAAAGGCAGAAAAGTATTGCCAAGGTTATAAAGAAAAACATTTTTCCATAGCTCTTAGTTATGTTAATTAAAAATAATGCTTAAATTTTGGTTTACATTTAAAATTCACTAATTTCTAATGCATATCAATTAATGAACTTCTATTATCTTGTATAATCTTATACCTTTGGAAGAAAAACAGTGTGGCGTGAGTTCTAATCATCTTCAGTTCTACTATATCTTTGATGTGTAAACAAAGTTTTTGAATTTGGTGGCAGAGTATGAAGATTGCTCTTATCATTGCTGACATCTGACATATACATACTGTTCCAAATACGTTTTCCAGCTTCTCATAAACAAGTCAGTTTTTAGAAAGACACCGTTGTCAAGTTGTCCTTTTAAGAGTTGGTGGGAGTAATTTATTTTCGCCATGCTGGATGCCAGAAATGTGTGTAGTTGTATGGTGGTGGTTAAGTCACTATTGCATTGGCTAATATGTGCAACCGCAGAGACATGTAAATGCTGTATCGCATTAAAGATCATCTGTACATGGGAGAGGAAGTTTCCACATTTTGAAGGGTGGGCAATGTGCAGCTTTCTTTTGAATGAATTCAAGCCATACTGACTTGACAGGGAACCTTGATGTTCTATTATCCTGCAGTGAGATCACTGGTGGTTGCTATAATTATTTGTTAGCAGTATGGAAATAGTTATAGGTAGCCACCAAATAGTAATATATGTCAATGAGTTGATGCTGGAAGTAGGCTTCATCTTGAGTCCCATTGAAACAGTAATAGTTCCACACAAAATTCACCTACTTCATTCTCTTTTATTCCCTGTTAGAATACATATGTTGATTTAATTTGCAGTACAAATCAGCACAAACACATTATAAAATTACCGTGGGACATCGTACTCTACTTCAGTAGTTCTCAATTTTTTCTCATGAAGGGTAACATTGATAAAATATTTTTGTATACTGTGCCAGAGTACACAAAGAAAATTTTGGTAAATTTAAAAATTTAAAAATTAAAATCAACTACACCATAATGTAACAAATTCTTTTTAAGAGTAAATTTAAATGTTAACGGAGAAATCATAAAACATCCTTACGTTAACCATAAATAAATCAAATTGCAAATGAGAGAAGCATCATTTAGTAATTTCTTGAAAATCTAAATTATAGGTTGAATTTATTAAATTATTTATCTCTCTGACCAGACTCTTAACATTCTTTGTGGACTGTATCCCACTTTCGTGGCTAGAACCACTGTTGCACATTAATTACATATATTGTCTAGAAATCAAGCTATCTACTTGAGTATTTACAGGATGTAGTAATTCAGTGACCCACATCTTTCCAAATTACAAATAAAACGTAGTTACCAAAGTCAGCATGTCACTCATGTTGTCTGAAAAATAAATTATTTATTTTTGCTTTGTACATCATAATTTATTGTAAAACAAGGCAAAATAAGAAACTATAAGAATAGCTCTTTTAAATAGTTTTGACCAGCATTTTTGTCCTTTAGCAAAAATGTTCACTTTTTTCCAATAAAATTTCTCAGATGTAGACAATAAATACTCATGCTACTAGAAAAGAAGCTCCTTGCAACTTTGTTTTCCTCTTAATTTGATCTTCCATTATGTTCACAGGATATCTTATCGACACATTTATCTCTTGTATTATGAACAACGACTGGATGGAGGCAGCTTAGATAAACTTTTCCAGTTTTGGTTTCGTTTCTGTGTTCTAGGAATTATCATTTATGGTTTTTTTGTTTTGACCCCAATGCCGGGCAGTGTCCATAGGCAGAATAAGTAATAATTATGTCAAGTGATGCATAACTGTCCCTGTACCTGCAGATGAAAATTATGATTTTATTTTTGTTGAAAATGTTTCCTGCTTTGTCAATATTTCATGCAACTATTTTCTTTTTGTTTATCTCCAAAGGTATTACGTGAAGCAGATGGGCATTTGATATCAACAACCACACCTTCACCAAAAAACCCATATGGTGGGGTGCTGAAATAACGAATGTTAGGTTTTATAAATATCTCACAATCAAAAGCATTTATTAACAGTTCTTTCTCCATCACTTTCTTTGATAAGTGTTCACTTTCTTTTTAAGCTTCATTCCTTTGGGTGCAGTTCTATTGTACAATAAACTTTTATTTCTGAATCATAATTAGTGCATGTTTTCATGTAGCAAATTCTACCAAAATGTGGAGCTGCATTTTTCGTCTTTTATCTCCATTTGTATGACTTTTGCCCTTTCAATTTTATGGGTTTTGATTTCACTCGTTTGTAATGAATTGGAAAATTCTTTGCATTCTCTGCTAAAAGTCTCAGGTCTGGATCCATATTTAATTTTTCTGTATTGGCACTGTAATTTTTGTTGGAAAGCGTTTGTCGAAATATAGGTATATGACACTTTTTGCATTTTGCATTTGCATACCTCCTAACCTTACTGTCTTCAATTTCTACTTTACATGTGTATTTCATGTTTTTGTGAAATGTACATATTCTAAGTACTGTGCATCAGAGTATTGTAAATTTTTTTAGTGTGTATAAATGTGATGCAATTGATAATTTTCCCTTTTTAGTTATTTAGTTATCTGAAAATTCCAGAAGCAAAAATAAATGTATAAAATATTTACACCACAACCATTTTTTTTAAATCTGGACCAAAACATTTACATATTCTTGGCACTTGCAACCTTTGACAATGAATGTGGAATACTATGCCAGTATTAATTTGTGGAATTTGTCTGTGTGTGTCATATTTTTTTATACAAAGATAACATTTTGGAATTTCCAAAGAAAAATAGTGCACTTCAAGTTGCAATTTTCCTTGTCCCATATGTAACTTTTACTGCATGATACCATAATGTTGCCTTTTGTACTAGGTAAAAATAGATTTTCCATGAGAGGTTTATGAATATTACCTTTTAGATATACAGCAGATTTTCAATTTTATTCTTGCAGTATGCCAAAATCTATCATAACTGCCTTCCTGTGACTAAAATATAATGGCCTTATTTAATCTCTGGCTAATCACAGTCATTGTATTATTCACCAGTACAAAACTATGCAAATGTTCTCAGGAAAAAATAAAATGTCAACTTCTTGAAAGAGAGAAGGTACAGTGAATGTATGTATACACCCCATTAATCCACATCAGTTTCTACTGTGAGAGCAGTATATGTGTCAACAACCTCTGATTACAGGAGTTCGGCTTTCTGAATAGTAGGGCATTTATAATATTTTTTGGCGTACTTTGGTACACACAATACAAGTACAGTTATGCACAAATCTGTCAATATGCATGCACTCAACTATGCACACTAATATTTGTCAGTAACTTTATATTTTTGGCATATATGCACATATGCAGACATTAATACACACAAGCACAGACACACCTGTAGACCTACAAAGGTAAACACAATAACTTCAATCTTACATTTAGTCGCATATTTACGTACAGAATTTGGACCTTACCATGTTCGACATAGTAATGTAGTTTTTAATGTTTAAATGTTTCGACCAACTTTCATCTGTGACGATTATTATCATTGGTATACCATTTGTGTCAATCTCATATGCAACTACAGTCAGGTGAGTTACTTCTACTATGAAAGTAATTTCATTCATTGTAGTAGCTTTTCACCCACCACATACTTTGTGATGATATTTATGCAATGTCTTAGTGGATGGACACTGTTGGTAAGTTCATAATCGATGTCATCTATTTCAGTGGTGCGTGTCCTCCACCACTAGATATAGTCCCATAAAGTGCACATGTTTTTATTTTCTTCGTAGTCTCATATGATTACCATAGAAATTTCCGCATTGCACATTCTATGTGTGAAAATAAAACATGTAATTAATCAATATCTCTTCCCATGTACAATGAACATCAAAAACTGCAACCTGCTGAACTGTGGAAGTCAAGTGTTGGAAGGCTGATAAAGAATAAAAGGTCCACATACCTGAAAAGTATTGGAATTAGATTTAGTATAATAATTGGTTTGTGGCAGTAAGAGATCAAGAGATTTATTGGCCTTATTTGACTCTCTAAGTTTCCCCCCCCCCCTGTTACTTTTTAAATTTTTTTTTTAATTGTTGGTTATTGTGAACTTATTTCAGTGTTATCCTGCATATTTTCAACATTGTTTTTATGCTGAACTGTTCCACCCTTCATCCCGAAAGCCAATAGATACTGCCTTTTAATTAAAGCCATGGTTATTTGCAAATTTATGCCAATATTAGTTACCATAATATAGTCATAATGTTAAACTTTTCTCTAATAGGACCTTTTGTAAGTAAACCTGCACCTGTGTGATAATCCGGCTAACACAGGTGGCATTTAAAAATATTGTTATGAATTGCCTAGGGTGTATTTAAGTTTTTGAAGGATGGAGGTCTTAATAAAATAAAACAGCTAAATGAAATTTCTTAATTTATTTATAATTGTATTAAATTACATAGGGATATAGCTATTATTTACAAAATACACCTGTTTCTTTGCTACTATTAACACTTACTATTTGTGTGAGTGCAATTTATATGCCAGTATCAATAATAATTTAAGTCCATATCACTGCTCTTATATTACGTACAATCACTTAATCTTCACTCATTTATTTGATATATATGATGAAATGTGGTGGGCTCTCCTTCCCTTCATTGGGTACCAGTGATACTATACTGTGGGAGGAGGGATACTGCCACTAGCCAGGGGAGGATGTCATGGAGGCAAAACAGTTGTGCATAACAATATATTTCAGTTATGGCAAGCCAAGATGCAGATGCATAGAAATTTAGTGAAGGGTTATCAGTGCTCAGTATAGCTCACTATAGCTACAATGTCATGGTCATGTAACGAGGAGGTCGAACTTGTGATGGTTCGAAACTCTCATGGCATTACTCAAAATGTGGACACCAAGTTGGTTTCAAAGTAGTTTGGGACCCACTTTTGCTAGGAAGGCTGCTGCACAATCATCCCATGTATTAGCTCAAGTTTAAAACACTAATGTTATTGATGGAAAACTTGGAGATTAGATTATTGTATAGCAAGTTGCAAACACTTGGCTATCTTTCAGATATGAAATATAGTAAAATGGCCTGGCTTATTTGAAACAAGATATCGCCTGTTTTACTTTTTCCATGATGATGTATTTTTTCCTCATCATTTATCCATGTCACAGGTCTAATTTAGCTAGAGTAAGATGTGATTAAGGCCTGCCACAAAGAAAGAAACCTTTGTAAGGTGATTTGTTCATCAAACATTCAGCATCACATATTGATCTATTAAAGCATGACTACTTAAAGACTGAGAAGTGAAATATTTTAATCTCTAAATGTGGATATCAGTAATACGTAAGACTGTTACAGTGTAGAGAAGGGTAAATTGGCCAATGTGGGTAAAGTGGCCGATACTCTGCTCCAGAGTGCTGCAGTTTGATGGCAAGGATGTTAAACACTTAAGAGGGAAGCCATTAGTGCACTGAGAGCATGTGAGCTGGTTGTCTTAAAAGTTATTGGTTTTAGTCCATTTTTGTGGTTTTGTTCATGCCTGATGTAAAGTAAGTGATGAATACTGTTAATTTTTTCTCAGTACATAGTAGGTTTATAATTATTTATCATAATCCTACTAAAAGATTATGCATTAGGCTTTAAAAGCATGTCATAAAATTTAGTATATTACTTAGTTTTTACTCTATACAAGCTTTTGTGTAGTGGTGTCCAAGAAGACAGAGTGGCCAGCCATCTAGTTTGAACTAACAGGTTGAACATTCACCACTTGAGAGTGCAATCACTACAGTTAGCAAAAGGAGAGGTAATAATGTTCTACATGAAAGTAATGCTAGGAACAGCACCGTCAATTCCAGCAGACAACCAAAATAATAGGCTAAATTAATTTTCCAAACTCTCAGCAATGGCCGAAGCATGTTTTTATTGTTTTTGTGACATACCAGTATTTAACTTAGTCCCCAGCTGTTAAATGTAAATTATATATCAAAGGGGAGAAATAGTTAAATGCAATGTACTTAAGTGACCAGTCAGTGACCACTTCACCTGCCGTAGTAGGAGAAAGTAGCCATTTGGTAAACAAATTTTAAAAATAAAAAAAAATAGTAATTTGCAATAAAAAAAATTTTGTTCAATAACTATATTATATGGAGCGTGATTTTCTATTTTTGGTTTACTTACAATAGATAATTTAAATATAAATTTACTTTACAGTGGCCACTTAACCCTGCTCGCCTACATATTGTGGCTTGAACTGGAAAATATTTACCAGAAGGTGCTTAATTTTGTTGTTTCTCAACACAATGACCATATCTCAAAAATGGTTTTTAAGTGTGGCAAAATTACAGCGAGCCAAAAAATATCCATTAATACTTACTTAAGTGTGCAGAAAATTTTATTTGTATGATATTAGAATTTTTATTGTAAATTGAGAAGCAAACAAATTATGAAGTGTAATTTTTTATTCGTTTGTTTGAAAACTACAGGAAATCGTAGCTTAGTAGATTCACAACACCAAGAATTGCTTTAGTGTAAACAACACTATGAACTGCTTAATGTATTTGAAAGCAACACAACATTTCACAAGATGGTGTAGTTCATTTGCAATCATTTGAATCTGTTCTTGAATTTTAAAATAATTTTGTGGTTTGAAAAAAGAGAAACATACTTTGTAATTTGTGAAACAGCAAAAATTTTCAGCTCAAATTGATGTCAAATCTGTGTCAGACAGTTTAATATATGTTCCTTTTATCTCAGTCTTAGAGTAAGGCCTACTTCATCCAATTTACTGACATACGTATATAGAGGAAAGTATATGTAAGTAGTGTATTTATGGGGCTTTTGGCACAGAATTTCAGGATTCGGAGTTCAGAGATGTCTGCCATGACGTCACAGGCGCGGCCAGTGGTCATGTTGGTCGGTACCGTCCGCAATATTGGTAGACGTCACAGCCAGGGCTCGTGGCTATGTTGGATGTTCTTCCCCTCATCATCCCTAGAAATTAGTTTACTAAAAAAATTATTTTAATAAAAATAATTTAATAAAAATATTATCTCAATAACAAATTATAAAAAAAATTAAAAAGTATCGGCCTGTCACCTTGAATTTTTAATAATTATATGAGTTTAAAGTGTTGCTGCAGATCATAATTCCATTTGTCTACTTTTTCCATTAATTAAAAAAAATACAATCGAGTAATGTTGCCTAGAAATTATTTTATCAACATTTCTTGAATATATCAGCCCACCACTTCAGTACAGAGTGCATCAGGGGACATATT
>NQII01002681.1:0-23996 GCA_002778355.1 Clitarchus hookeri
GTTTTCCTAGATCACTCGAGGCGAATGCTACGGCGGTTCCTTACTGCAGGCCATGGCTGCCTGCTTCCCCATTCCCGCTTCTCTGAGTGAAATTGCTCCTTCTCTAATGGCTTCACACTTTCCGCGAGGTTTTAAGCCCTACCTACCTGCTTNGCTTCTCTGAGTGAAATTGCTCCTTCTCTAATGGCTTCACACTTTCCGCGAGGTTTTAAGCCCTACCTACCTGCTTGCCTGATAGCGGAATTCAACCAGTTTCTGGTGAATAATGACAATTGTCTCTACATTCTTATTGAGAAGCGTAATTAATATATGAATCATCTACTCATAGTGGCAATAAGACAAAAATAAACCTTACATGCACAATTCCTGCTGTGTAAGTAGTAATAATTTTGTAAAATAACGAAAAAGAATATTTTTATATTTTAAAAATTTTCAAACACGAAATGAGTTAAAAACACAATGTAAATTAACATATAAATAAAATAACTCTTAATTTTTAAGATTTTAGCCACTGAAATCCACGCGTATGGAATATAATAATGTTTGTCAAAACCTATTTTCGGAAAATCAGTTACTTGTTTTCGTAACTAAAGATACATATAACATGATTCTAGTGAAAAACGCTGCAGGGATAAAAACATTTACCAAACAAATCACCCAACTGGTGGTCAGCAAAGGATTTGTTACTGCTTGTTAGAAATGCCTTCAGCGTCGCCTCTGGCAATGTCTGTACCCGACGCCAACGTCAGTGATGCCACACTGACGCACCCAGATGTACGTGGCCGTCATATTGCGATGTCCAAAACTGAGCTTTCGCGAACTACCACTGAACTACAGCAAAAAAAGCAATATTAAAGTCATCCATTTGTTATTATCGTTATTCGTACTAGAACGTTTATATTTCATAATAAATTAGCCTATTGTAATTTTTAAGGAATTCGTAAATTATACTACTGATATACTTGGCAATTTCAGTATTTTCCAGATTTAAATTGGCCGATAATGGAATAAGAGGTGCAGAAAATTATCTATGAAAACCATATATCTCTTATCGTTTTTAAGTACCGTGTGTTAATAATTGTACAAACATCTGTAATATTACTTTTAGGTCAATAATTGCAAACATTTAAATAAATGATATGGGAGTGTTCTTGTCACATTTGTGGTTTTTCTGTCTGTCTTTGATATTTCAGGTTTCCCTGTTCCTAGGCGTAATAAGACCTTGATCTTCCATACTTACATGTGTGTTTATTGCGTTCACAGCCTGTGTACTGGGCTACGTGAAGTTGAATCAACGCTTTGGCTCCTGTGTCGCTGAATGAAGAAAATACAATTGAAATGGTGCTTCGCCTGAATGCTATACTACCAGGCAAACGGAACCGTTGTGCATGTTGCTGCCTGATAAAGCGTATGCGTTTCGTGCCACGAAACGCCCTTGTTCATTTGAATGTCATTGGCTGTTCCTTGTGTGATCCTTGTAATAGACTGTGATTTGGTGTCGATGATGAAATGTACGCAGAGTTTTCTCGAGGCTCCCTGTCCGGGCGGCACGTGGTTAGCCACGGGGTAGCGGGGAGGGAACACCGAGGAGTACATCGGCTGGTGCGTGAGCACCTTAGAGGCAGCGCGGTCATCAAATGAAAGACAGCCCTCCCGACAAACCTCTTCAAACCCCCTTTCAATAAAGATTATCCTTTCCCAGCCTCTGTCCTAGTAGAAATATTTCTCTGCTTCATGAATTGCAAGCGACTTGCATTTCTTTTCTGTCGAGGGATTTTTAATGTGTCTGCCGGTTTTCCCCCCTCCCTTTGTAGTTCAGGTTAAGTTAGCATGGGAGGTAAACAATGCCCCAATCGCGGCCATGTTTTCCTAATCCCAGTAAACCCGCGAGCATGTGCCTCCGTAGTTAGAACCTTCCCTGCATGTCTAGGCGTATGGGACTCAGCCCTGTGACGCACTCAGGTCCTACCCCTGCCCAGGACTTCCAACTCTCCTCTTAGCTTTAAGGTAGGTTAGAAAAAATCACCTTAGGGGTCAGATATCGCCGGTCCGACGCCGGTGGGAGACCGCGCCGAGACGTCGGCTTGAGGAGAGACGGCCTTGAGGAGAGACCAGAGGAGGAAACTTTGCTTGGCAGTATGGGGGATGCCATGCGTGAGACTACATCATTTAATGCATGTGCTGGAACCCTGACTTTCTTGGGGGGAGATTTCAGACTTAGTCTTTCACCGAGAAGTTGGGGGCACTTAAACGTTTTTTCCGGGCATTTATTCAGTTGCGCTTACGGGGAAGTTGCCTTTAGAGAACACAGGGGTGCAATATATCGATAAAGAAGATATATTAATACGATTCTGTAAAAGGAAGGAACCTCGGGGCACGAGTCGAGAGGGGACTTGTACGAGAAGGAAAGTAGTAGTGAAACGGCCCTCCAGGAAGCTGCAAGTGTGGTCTATCTTTGAGTTATGTTGTGGACTGAGAGAGAGTGAGTGTGACGAGGCGAGCACTGCCAGCATCGCATGGTGTCTGGTGGGTAGAAGATCCTCGGCTCTGTCCTGGTTAAGAGTGGTACTGTAGAGAGTGAGTGAGTGAGTGAGTGAAGAGATTTGGGCGGCTCTTAACATCGAGGTCTTGAGAACCGATACTGTGGAGAAGCACTACCTACTCTACCGGGGGTAACGTGAGGAGTATATCTGTGGAGCGAATTATCACTACCAACACTTCCAGGTGTTCGGTGAGGGGAGTACCCTCGGCTCCAGGACTGCGAGTGAGCTTGCGTTGGCATGAGAAGGACACTGACTGAAAATTAAGTACATTTAATTGCATTAAGTGAAAAGTTTTTTACATACTCCATTGCTACACTACGTCGTCACAGAAAACTAAGTCTGAGACATGAAGCAAACACGGAAAACGTCTTGTCCGCTTGAAGATGGGAGCAGATGTCAGCTCCTGAAACGTCGCGAAAGGCTCGTCTAAGAAAACCTTCTGTATTCTTCTGTTTCGTCATAGTTGTCTCTTCCAGTCCTGTGCGAAATTTTGTCTTCGTCTCACTGTTTGTCTGTGCTGTTTTATTTGTGTTTTCCTCGAATTTTTTTTAACCTTTTCCGGTTGATTGAAACCAACTTTTCGTCTTTGTCGTCATCGTTGTGTTGTCCTTGATTTTTTCAGTTTCTTCGCTTTATAATTCGTTTTGTAATTCTATTTTTTTTATAAATCTAACCAAATTCCTTGTGTGATTTGTTATAAGTTTTGTATATTTTGAGTACAGCCAAACTTGAATTGTTTTTCGTTTTTGTTTCATGTCTCAGACGTCGTTTCTGTGATGAAATAGTATATAAATGTAGTATGTTTAAAACATTTCACTTAATCATTCATCCGCGTTGCAAGAATCTCACAAACAACTCATTTAGATGCATTCGCCTCTTGGGGAGCCTCTCGGTTAAGTCAAATTAAATTTTGTAAAACTAATGTATGATGAGCTCTGTACTGTTTAATGGTAATTTTATGATTGTTATATGCTTTCATATATTGTAAAATAATTTTGGGTGTAATTTATGATAAAAGAGTTTTTTTACAACCACAATGATAACCTACTTGAAATAATTTATGTTAATTTGTTCATTTTACAGTGGTACTCTACCAACATTGGAAAGCAAATATATCGTCAAATTTCCTTTTCCTGTTTATTGGAAAATTTTTTGGAATAGTAGCTTTCCATGCCTTCCTCGTCCTGTTGCTCTTAAGGTAGGAGTGGCCGAGGTTTAGATGGGATCGGCAGTTATGCGCTGTTGCAATATGCCCCAAGATTCATTCCTTGGCACCATTTTTTTCATATCGTCTATTAACGACTTACCTTTGGTTTTTAAGCAGAGGCCTGACGGTTATGTTTTCAGATGATACGTCCATGCTATTAGACCATCAAATGCAAATACTGAATGATATATCTTAAACCTTAACTGAAATTCAGACTTAGTTTCCTTGTAACAAACTAGTTTTAAATTTACAGAAATTGTCTATTTTATAATTTTCATGTACGAGTTAAACTATAAATCATTTTAAAATTTAAGTCTACGTAGGTAACACTATCTTGAAAAACGTTCTGACAGCTAAAATTCTTGGTTTAATTCTAAATGAGAAATTAAATTGGAACAATGATGTAACGTTCCTTTGTCAAAAACTTACTTCTCTGTGTTTTGCTGTCAACACAATAGAAACAAGTGTTCCACGAAACCGTAATGGTTTTATACTATGACAATGTACATTCACTTCTTAAATATGACGTCATGTTCTGGAAAAATTCCACAAGTTGTGTTAAAATAATTATATTTAAAATATTAGAATTATATTCAGCCTAAAGAGAGCAGATTCGTGTAGACCAGTGTTTCAAATCTTCCTGATATTTTTATTTATTTTACTATCCTGTTTGCTGTTAAAAACTATATTACATAGAATCTTATAATATACATTATCACTATTCTTGACTCGGAAATAGACATCACATTCCCATACATACGACCAAGAAACTTGAAATTAACCCTTATTCCCTGGGTTTGACGCTTTTAAACAGATGATCTATAATACTTTCAAATGTTCTAAAAATTTTAACTAGTAAAGTATTTACAATAAAACAATTTAAAAAACTATCTGATCAATATTTGTCCATAGTCCTCTAGTAATTTTTTTCTTGTGTGAATTTTCTTATGTAAGAGTTTTATATATATTGTCTGTTTCGACGATGTCCTTTAAATTTTATAAACTTTGTTGGTGTAAGTATTTCTGTTATGTATTTTCTGGTAATGTTCTCGTCTTGTTTATAGCTTGACCTGTTATTGCCGCGTAATTGCATTTTTAACTTGTTTGTTCATTCTACTTTACAAGTCCACATCATTTTGTACTGACAAAAAAAGGATGTTATTAAAACAATAAAAAATTAATCAATGTAGCATATATTTATAAT
Source organism: Clitarchus hookeri (assembly GCA_002778355.1). Classification (NCBI taxonomy): domain Eukaryota; kingdom Metazoa; phylum Arthropoda; class Insecta; order Phasmatodea; family Phasmatidae; genus Clitarchus; species Clitarchus hookeri. Next base: position 4,955 of record NQII01002681.1, read on the forward strand.
CCTGTGAAAAATTATATTGCGTACTGCATTAAATATCAACAACTCATAATAAATAATTAAAGAATTAATTTTATTCTAGTTTGACAACGAATTTTTCTCATTGTTTAGGGATATAAAAATTATCATTTTAAATAAGTGACGTTTTGTTTTCAATTTTCACATCAAAACATTTTGGTGTTTGTGCACAAAAAAGTTTATAAATATTATCATAATTGTATTCCAGTATATTAGGACACAGGGATAGAAATCTCAGTTGACAAAAGTTTATGTTATGGAAATGCTTGTCTTCATATCAGGGTTATTCGGACGGGATCATGACGTCAGAGGACCACGTGCACCAGTGGGACAGTGCAATTGTAGACGGGACATTTTTTACCCTCTGTACGCTTGCAGCACTTCCCCTTCGTTTCTCTGAAATCATTTGCAGATGCGGGATTCCTACTTCGTATTTTTTATAGTTCCGCTGAGCTCGGAAATGGGTTTGCCGTCTGCAGACTATATATTCACTGGGCACGCTGAGATATCGCCTATCTCTTTCTCACTCAGTTCGCGCTGAGCTGCGGAGGACAGCGACGACGTTGGGGAAGCTGGTCGTTCCGCATATCGATCCCAGAAATGAGCCCGTGGCGAGATTGACTGTGCCTGCACACAGTGACCTCTCACCACCTACACACGTGTCGTCCGTGACACACCCACGTGGCCAGTCACACTTCTGTAACACTTTAAGGGGGGACACGGTGGCTCAGTGGTTAGACTACTCGCCTCCCACCAAGGCGAACCGGGCTCAATCCCCGGCCGGGTCATTCCCGGACTTTCGCAGGTGGGAATCGTGCCGGACGATGCCGCTGGTCGGCGGGTTTTCTCGGAGATCTCCCGTTTACCCCTCCTTTGCACTCCGGCGCTACTCCATGCCCACCTCGTTTCGTCCTCATCGGCTCTCAAGACCCCGATTATAAGGTGGTCACCTGGTTGAAGGAATTTTGCACGTCTGAAGCCTACAAGCGCGGGAGCGCTAGAGACGACCGAGACGTGCCCATCAACTATCCCATCGCCTCTACGTGCAAAGCACTGAACTGGCGTACAGTCTTGCCGTCTATAACGCGCCTCTATGAGACTTTCAGCGGGGACCTTGCCATTTTACGACGTAATAATTAAAATTAATGTTTGATTCACGTGTACTGGAATGTTCATACCTAAAAATGGCTGTGAAAACACTCGTTTGAGCCATTTTCACTAGCAAAAAACCGTGCTTAAGATAGAAATGGAGGAACTGAAAAACGTATACAGACTGTCATGATTCAGTACAGGTGTACAAGCCTAGCGAACTGCAGAGACGCGTCAGTATCCAGGCCAGGCGAAGAATCCAAAACACATTGTAAAACCGTCGTTACACTGAACAAGTGGCGTGCCACATAGACAATTTTACAGGAGAGCACTTTAAAGGAAAGTGACATCAAATGCACACATCTGGTTTAATAAGTAATATAGCTGTGTGCAAGGTAATGGGCCATTTAGCTATTTCGCAAGACTTCCTCCTACTGATCACCTCGTGCTACAAGAAGCAGAGGTAGTGATTGTGTCCAATGTTATAAATGATAAAGTTGTAGTCTTACAGACGACGCTTGTAAAATATTGCACTCTCTGTAGAAATAGGTAAATGGATAACCTGTTGGAGAACAAAGACTGCTGCAGCAACTTTATCTGGATGTTGTTTCGCTAGTTCCTTGGCTTTGGCCTTATACTGTCACAATAAAATCACACAGATAAAAGTGTCAAAGTTAACACGTAATGCCTAATTTTAAATATACATTAATTACCTAAGACGTGGTAAAACAATGTATAACTTTAGGATAATAGAGGAAAACGATATTGGGATATTAAAGTTGCGCCAGGGCTTAATCTTAAGATACAAATGTAAACTGACGAAGTGGCGTAAACACAGTTACTGGCACTTAAGTCACTTCGTGTGTCCAAGAATCGTGTAAATATGCCGCTTACGCCAAAAACACGATTGCTCCCTACAGCAATACAGACAATACAGAGATACGCCACTTAGTGAGGTTATAGATCCTCACATTAGAGATCCTTAGGTGAAGTCGGTATCTCACTTTTGGCGAATTTGGCGCTTACGCCACCTAGTGAGTCTAACGACGAAACATATCATCGAAGCGCCAGCGGAGCTCCTCTCCCGGCGGCACGGTATTCGGGACAATTACGCCACCAGGAACTATATAATACTTGGCACCACTTTGTACGGGGTCTGTCAGTCTGTCTTCCTGTGGAACCACGCCGAGATGAAGCCATCAAGATGCAACTTGGCGTGCCGCTCGTCACTTTCCGCACAACATTTAGCCTACGGCGACTATATCATTCAGGTTAGTAATATACTGAAATTGGTTAGGACCTCCCTCGCCAATAGCTTATACTTACTGTAACTCATAATAACTGTATTAAATATGTACTCTGGCTGGCTTCATTAAAAAAAACATGAGACGCGTAACTTTTCTTAAATGCTATTCGTAAGCAGACCTCACTCATACACGTCGGATGGTTTTTTAAGAAAACGTTTTCTGCTAGAGCTTTGCACGCCGTTCGGCGGCGTACCCAGGTGGGAATCTTATGAGGCCCGCCTTCTTGGAGTTTTTTTCTGCCTTTTCAGGCCGATAACCTCAAGAGCTATAAGGGCCACACTGGAACCCGCTACAAATGCGCCATCGTCGCTACGTGCAAGAGACTGAACTGGTATGCAGTGTTCTCATCAGGCTGCGTGTACATATGGAACTTAAAGCGACGACCCTATCATTGTATTAGTGGAAAGTAGGTAGCAAGGTTCAGTGCATGTCCCTTGATAACTTTGGTGTGTAAATAACTCTTATATTTTGAGATACAGCGCTTTGAAAAAGACGTTTTAACCGTGCTGGAGTGCTCTGAAATGGTGTTTATAATGTGCGTGACGTATTAAGATTAATCTACTAGCATGGTACATATAAAGTATGTGTTATTTTCGTAGTTCAGCACATCGGACGCACATTTTATAGTTCCGTAAAAAACAACTTGATTTTAAACACTCTGCAACGCAGTTTAAAGCGCCAGGCAGGCGGGCCCTTAAGAGCCGCCCAAACCTCTGCCTTTGGCTGAATCAATATTGTGACGTAGTTATGAGTTCGTAGTTCAGTCGTTATACCTCTACTGCTGTGTAATGTCAATAGCTAGTTGGGTATAGAGGTACTTTCGGAATTGTCTTTTTAAAACCACAAACAAGCTAGAATAACCAAGAACTCAACATGGCGAGGGAAGGTTCTCCTTAAGGTTACTGCCTACCAGCTGGCAGCTGCGAAATTTAAATAGGAAATTGCATGTTAAGGAAATGTCGCCTCAGCGCGTTAATTTTAAAGATAGGCGTTTAAAACGAAATGTATTCTTCGCGATATTCTTTTAGAAGAAGTTCCTTCCAGCTTGTTAGTAATAATTTTTTTAAATTTACGTTTTTTTTTCTTTCGAAAAAGTACATACTACCATATCTATATTGAAAATATACGCTCGTAGGGATCTTCTCCTAAAAAATGCGTGCAGAATACGCTTTGTTTGAAACGCCTATCTTTTAAATTAACGCACAGAGGAGTAATTTCCTTAACATAGGATTTCCTAATAAAATTTCGCATCTGCCAGCCGGTAGGCAGTGCTCTTAGGTCGCAGAAACTGGAGGACACGGTGGCACGGAGCAGGCCAGCACTACGTCGCCCCATCTCTCTGGGGGTAGTTTCACGGCTGACGAACCCTACTGGCTATCAACAGCGCCGTCTTGCAGAGTTCGCTCTCTCTCTCTCTCTCTCTCTCTCTCTCTCTCTCTCTCTCTCTCTCTCTCTGCCACTGCTGCTACGGCTTCCGGTCGGCCGCCGTGCCGGCATTTCCCTCTCAACTTTTACTGCGACGGGACTCGGGGGCGCTGCCTCGCCCCCCGCCATTGCGCCCACAGCACTCCTGCCATCAGCGACTAGGGTCTCCGCCCATCAGCCACTTGCCCCCGCGTAGTTTCGCCACGGAGACCAGCGACGTGCAGAATTTGCGCCATTTTCCGCCAGCAGCATAGACTTCACTTTAAAGGAGAAAGCAGGATAACGGGATATAGACTATTCACTATTACTTCGAACTTTTATGAAGCCCTGCTAAAGTTCCGCCTCATGCAAACAAAGCTTAACTGTGTATAAAAAATCACACCAAAGGGACAGCACACCACATTCGTGCGCACTCTGTGTAATAAATTTTTTCAAAATAACTATTTCTTACTAGGCATTAATTATCAACACAACTATTTTCTCCCTGATTTTATTCATATTAGCTATAAATGAAATATTTCAATTTATAGATAAAAAATAGTTAAAAGTTTAATTTAACAAAAAATAAGGTACTTTTATGTTAACACAAGTATAAAACCCTTGCGATGCATGGTATATTTATGCAACAACCAAACACGTCATTCGTGGGGTAATTTTTTAATTGTTTGATTAAAAAAACGTGAAGAAACCGTGGACCAACTATACCATTTGAATTTCTGGACCTATGGACCCTCACAATACGCACAGGAAACACTGAATCCACGCTTCTCCCCTAGAGTATTCCGACAGTTTTGAGTCACAAAATATGCTAATTGCATATTCAGACACCGGTTGGTACTGCCCTGGTGGATTTATGGATCAGTCACTGTTTGGATATACAGACACACTTTAGTCATCGCTGGATAAATTGCTTACGGTATGTGTCATTATCGTTCTTATCTGTAACTGTCTACTTTTTTTCATAATTACAACTGAAGGTTTTTTTTTTGTACTAGAACTAGTGAAATATATACCTTGTTTCTATGGTGATGAAGTTATCACTGCAGAAAAACCAAACTCCAGTCAGGGGTCTAGTGGTGTTTATCGTATTCCTGAAAAAGTTTATGGAATAAAATATCCACTTTTTCCTCCATAAAATTCGTGTTATAATGAAGTAGTAATATGTAGTAGTCTCATATTACCACCATACTTGTCTCTCATATGAACACCACCTCACCATTTTCATTTTGCGTTTCGCTCAAATGAAACACCGCTACGTATTTTATTTTTCCACTTGTAAGTTAAAACTGCAGTTTACAATGAACTACTTACCTTATTTATACATTAGAGGTTTCAACACATAACTACGTACTTCGCATTGGAATATAAAGGTACAAATACAATCCGTTGCACCAAACAAACGAAACATCCACCACGCTTCCCAACTGTGACAGTAAATAGATTTGGGGGATTGGCGCACAAGGGTAGAGGGTTGTGGCACCGTCCGCCATCTGCAATTCCACCATATTGGATTCCACCATTTTGTGTTGTTGCGCTACCCCCAGTCACACGAACCACATCCCAGTTATCCTGGTGATCCCTGCAATACATAATTCGCCAGATCGAATGTGACCAACGTAAAGAGTGGATCTGGTTGTGCCTGCGTATGTGTTTTATATCAAGGTTAAACACTAGGCTGAGTCTGAAAGTCAACCTTAAAAGGCAAATCTTTAACTACGAGCCATCATAAAAAATAACTAAAATAATGTGCACAAGTGTAAGGTTATAAGGCAAATGAATTTAAACTTAATAAAAATATTAAATGAATAAACAAATACTTCTTGACTCTTTCTTTAAATACTTCTTGTTACTGAGTTGTATAGATGGTTGAGTATTTTTGCTTCAGTCTCTTTTTTTTTTTTTTGGTAACAAGGATTTTTAAAAAAAATGTTACTAACAACAATACATGTGATATCCAAAGGTAGAAGTTTTATATTAAAGAGGTGGACCTCATGGTAATTTGTTAAATATACATTACATAACCAATAAAATTGTATTTTTTGTTTGTTTACATATCTGCGGAGTTATCAACACGAAATTTTATAAACAATTTTTTTTATAATGGCTGCAAAATTATGAGTTTGTTGTGTTCATGATACAAAATACTGAGAAAATAAATTACATGCTTCTTATAATAAATGTAAGAAAAACATTTTGTCGAGAGTTGTTTGTAGTTAAGAAGAGAAAATAAAATTTTGTGACAGGTAGACTTTCCTGTTTCACTAGGTGCTGCCTCGAACCAGATCCACTGCCATCAGACTGGAGTAAGAACAGTTACATGGCAACTTGTAACACGCTGAGTCTGCTCGTGAAGTCAGCTAACACATCATGACTGAAAAGTTGGCCAACGAGTTTGACAGCACTAAACATAGAAATATAACCAACAGGTTATAACTTTACAACAAAAAAAAAGTGAACATGGGCGGGTAAATAAAAATTTACATTAAACTTACAACGGTTCCACCCTCCATATTGTTAACACCCGCCATCTTGTTTCCCAATTACTCACTTCGTTCGACCCCTGCCATCTTGAATTTCGTCTACTGTAATTCTCTCGTCGTCCGCTAGAGTTCACCACTAATGCCTGTAATGTTTATTGACACTAGAGTGTGCTATCGTTCGACCCCTGCCATCTTGAATTTCGTCTACTGTAATTCTCTCGTCGTCCGCTAGAGTTCACCACTAATGCCTGTAATGTTTATTGACACTAGAGTGTGCTACCATCGTCTGCCGTCTTGTTTTCACTTGTCCTTCGTTTTACTGCCGCCTGCTAGGGGTGCTGGTGTCACTCTCGCTCGGCCACCGTGTTGGCTCTGGAGTTGGCTGGTAGAGGTGCTGCTATTTTTTATTTAATTTTCGCAGAGCTCAATAAATCCTGTGGAGTATAACACTATCGAACTGCTGGACCTTGGGTCTCCATCATTATGGATGCCTTAGACCACTCGGTTATCAGTGCAGGAAGGGAAGTTAGGTTTTAAATGTGGTATATGCATTGCAACACCCCTCACCACCACCCACCCTCAAAATTATTTAAAAAAATCTAAAAAAGTTGCAAACAATAAAAAAAATTGAGGAACATATAACGTTAAAATCACACACACGCCACAGTTCTAACCCCCTCCCCCTTCCCTTACTGCAACCATTCCAATAGTAAAAAATCGAACAAATCGAAATAATAATTCTATAAATCTAGGAAAATATAATGTTAATCTCACAGTCACCACACACCCTAGACAGTCACCCTTGGCAATTATTATAAAATCGAGAAAAGGCACGAAAAATTCTAAAAATCAAGGAACATACTACATAAGACACCCTTCGACGAACATGGCAGCTTTGCTGAAGATTTTTCCACAGTAGCAACATTGTTTCCATTTAATTTTTCAGCAGTAAAGGTAAGCTCTACAGTAGACATTGGCTTCCATCATCTTCATGAAAAAAACCGAAGTCCTTTCCACAGTGGCAACATGTGTATCTACTTGGAATATATATTGCTCTATGCGTGTATATACAAATGTATACATACACACATTACTAACACATTTCATCAGTGAGATTTTAAGCATTCTTATGCATCCTTTCAACCAGACGTTTTATCTAGTTCCTTGATAATATTACCATGCAGTTATATCTTGAACAGTTTCTTCCAGACAAGTTCTTCGCTCAGCTTGAACTCATGGTCACACTTAAAGTTTACAACTGACTACAGGCAGACCTACCTCTCACAAGACTGACCCACTCCTGCTCAGCAAATGACCCATAAATGACCCCTAAATGGCACCTAAATTATCTCTAATGACTCCTAAATGACCCCTAATGATCCCTAAATAACCCCTAATGACCCTTTATACCCCCAAATGACCCCTAATGGCCCATAACTGACCCCTAATGACACCTCAATTGTCCCTAAATTACCACTAAATCACGTATAATGACCCCTAAATGACCCCTGATTGTGGTGCGTGTGGTGCTAATTGTGGTGCGTGTCGTGCTGATTGTGGTGCGTGTCGTGCTGATTGCAGAGTTAAAATGGATGTGTCGCCTCTTGATCAATGGATGAAGAATTTTTATACCACAAATACCATGAGGCTTCAGGGGTGAAAATGGTGACGAAGCATTTCTGTTTTACACATAATTACGTTAATTTATTGACGAGAGGCACAAGAAGTGTTCCTTTACAAATGTTGTATTGTATTCAGTTTCCGGAAACATTGAGAAGTTTGTGTGTCTTTAGTTTCAGCAGAGCGAAATAAAATATATTCATGACAACGTTTTTATTTTGAGAAGTCTATATTCGTGTAAGCATGGTTTATAGAGGTTTAAAAAATCACAAATATTAATAATAATTACCCCGGAAGGAGGATGAGGCTCTTGCCCCATTTCTATTTCATTTGGAAGTCAGTGGGTTGGGAGAGGCTAGGCCACTCCACCCACCGCACCATTAAAGTATCATTTCGATTGTCGCAAGACGCTAACCCCAGTCGGAACAGGAGCAAGCAGTGGGTTTCCCCAGCTACCTGGTATTAAGTTAGTTGCTTCTCCACTTACCCTGCAAGGGGGGGAGGGGAGGTTAGAGTGAGGCAGCAGTGGGGATACTGCCTACGCACTTACACTAAACACAGTAAAGTTTAGAAAATTTTAAGACTTTAATAACCTAGAAGGGGTTTTGAAAATCCTTCTGCCAGGTTTTAGATACATGTATAGCTATTTCTACGCTTGAAATTTCACTTAACGTTAATAACGACACGGGGGCATGGGGAATTCCGGCAGCCAGTGGTTTGAAATGAGAGGCTGATAATGAGCTTAAATTTCTGTTATCTAATATGGTATTAACTAAAAAACATAATAGGTTAATTAATGCTGATAACTGATGAATGAGTAAGCTCAACTAGACAAAGGGAAAAATCTTAATAAGGCTAAAAAAATTTTGAGAGACGTTCCTGTATTCATAAAAAAATATATAACTTTTATACCCCTGTTAGGTTGGTGGATTTTGAGGAATAGCATTTTTATCGCTACAGGAAAAAACGATGGCTTGATACTGAAATCCAGTGAAGTTCTCGTAGCATACTAGAATTTCAGGCGATATTTAAACTGATCCTAGGTGATTCTCTCTACTGAGAGTTCCACTCTTACAACAACCTACGACGATGGGGCACATTACAATTCAATGTTGTTAAAAGGATTTTGTTACCTGAGCTCAACTTTTCAAATAATGTTTTTACTGCTACTACGACATCGCTGAGAAATTTTATTCATCATGAAGCGAGCTGAAGCCGTGCTGACAACGTTGGACTAGATTTCCCTAGGAAGCCGCGAATTTCAGTCCGATCATGGTTTGTCCATGGTTTTTCCGAAACACCCCAGACGAATGGTATGATAGGATGGTTCCTTACTCGCAAGGCATCGCTGCTTTCTTCTTCGATCCTAATTTTCCAAGCACTTGCTTCCGCTCTAATGACCTCTCTTGTCGCAGAGACGTTAAGAATACATAAAATTTATTCGCCAGCACTGGCGTGGTATAAAACCCTGTTTTCGCTCAAAATTATTCACATGAGTGTTTGTTATAAGCTTTGCAAAATTTAGTTTCCAACGTTACTAAAACATTGGACAAAAAATGTTCCGTTATTACAAATCGCAGAAATGTATTCGCTGTGTACGCGAGGGACAGTAGCTATCTCATTCTCGTTGACGAAGTCTTGTTTCGTTGTTTCACGCAACATCGTTCCAAGTACATTCCCTTCTCTAGCTGCGGCTTCTATCCTCGCATCAATATGCACAAAAAAACGCGCTTAATGTTCGCCATTAAACTTTAGCGCTGGATTTTATGGCTCTTGTGTGTGTTTCGGTCGGAACGGGCAATCGTCCCTTCGAGTACTGCTATTTCAAGAGCGAGAAAGCTGCAATTGCGCTACAGAATTTGTTTTATTTGCAACGTAGTTAGTGCATCTTCCAAACTGTATTCATCTCAAAGGAACTCACTTCTGAAGTTTCCCCAAGAGATAATAATCACAATAGTGTTTATTTCCTTTAATGTAGGAAACTAGCCAAGTGCTTAACGTAATGGGTGAGAAACTGAGAGAGCTTGTACGAGTATATAGGAACTGAACCAGCATTTTCCTGTAACAGGCAATGATGGCCTTAAAGCGTTAAGTAGTATAAAATAATTGTTTTAATTATTAGCGAATCACATATGTAACGTTAGCTGACAGTTATCTTACAAGAACCCCGATTTCGTTACGGGTGGGGACTTATTATAGATAGAACCATTCTTAAAGTTCAGATGAGTTACTCTTGATATTTCTGTTTGTTGAGGAGTCGAAAACAGCATTTAGTCAATTTTGTCAATAAAAATACTGTTATTCACTCCGCTAGCTATACGTGAATTCTTAATGCATTTACGCAGAGACAGCTAGGGCCGAATATAATTATCTTACAAAATCATTGTAGCAAATGTCACAATTTTATTAGAGACTTTGGATCAATAACACAAAATAAATAACTTACGATGTTTTGATTATGCGTAGCAGAGATGATCACATATAGTCCATTCACGGTTACTCAAGATCTCGATGTTAAGAGCCGCCGAAATCTCTTCACTCTCTCATTCACAGTTATTTCCAACTCTTCTGAAGTGCTGCTAAATTTCTTCATCCAGGATATTCCTCCGCCTTATGCAAAAAAAAGTTTAGTCAAGTCTAGAAAATTACACCGAAGGGACAGCGCATCGAATTCTTGCGCGCTCACTTTAATAATATTTTGAAAAATAACTATTTCTTACTAGTCATTCCCGACACACTAATTTTCTCTCTGTTTTTGTTCATATCAATAATAATATAATTTATAAATAAAATATAATTAAAACTCAAAAAAAAAAAATTAGACAATTTTATGGTAACAGAATAATAAAACGCTTGTGATACATGACATATTCACGAAACATCCAAATACATAATACATGTGATACTTGAGATGCTTTTTTAAAACGTTTGGTTTAAAAAAGTGTGAATAAACAGCGAATATATAAAATATATAAAATTCTCTTTANGGCTATATATAAAATTCTCTTTAATCCGGAAATTAAATTTCTTGATGGTATATGGGGAAAAAAACCAGTGTAAAGGAATTTNTATAAAATATATAAAATTCTCTTTAATCCGGAAATTAAATTTCTTGATGGTATATGGGGAAAAAAACCAGTGTAAAGGAATTTAAAGAAAGGAAGTGTGTATGGACAACAGCGCGGCAACTCGGGAAACTCCGTAGACAGATATGAATGGGAGCAGCAGCGCTTCACGACGCTCGCTAAGGGAGGGAGATGCCCGGATATCGGCGAGGAAGGAAGTCGCTCCGGTAACCTCGTTGAGGAGACGCGGCTGACAGAGACGGCGCGGCGTCCGCAGCCTGTGCAGTCACAGGTTTTTTTTTTTTTTNAATGGTCTGGAAGAAGCACTGCACTGGAAGAAAATTGCTTTCCAAAAATGAATGAAATGAGCTACAGTTATTTTTAACGTATACCATATTTTTTTTGCACAAATCTGAAAATCGAAAAAAAATTAACACGCCAAGATACAGCTAAAATTATTTGGTTATGAAAACTATTTCTTGGAAATTTGCGAAGCGGTTCGCCCGTATTTCAATTCTAACTGCTGAGGTAAAATTAAAATTAAAAATAGCCTGAAGTTATACTCTTGTCGCAGTTGAACCAAGTGTCGGATTTGAAATAAATTGAAACTTGCCTGCGACTTCAGTAAACATTTCTGATGAAATCAAACTTTGTATTAAAATTATTTTTAAAATTTGTACGAATCAACATTTTAAGGCAGAACTATCACATTTGTGTTTTCAAAAATGAATAGTATTTTTCAAATGAGTTGATATTTCAATCACGTTTTCATCTATATCGTGTGAAGAAACCATAAAATGTTCTCAAAAATTTAAGAAAAAGTTTTGACTCTTGAGCAGTTTTAAAGCAGAAGAAGCTAACCGAGCCGGAATGAAATCGTCACCTGTAGAGTACGAGGGTCACAAAACTCATTGCTAATTAAATCTTCGCCACTGTCTCTGAATTGCCTTGAGAAATGTCAAAATCCCGGTTTAAACAGTGAGTACCGTAATTAGCGTTCTAACCTGCGCTTTTATAAAAAAAATTGCTGTCCATTACTTGATTATATCCAGTCACATTACAACACGCTGTCAGAAGAAGTGTGCTTGCATTTTAAAACAATTAAGTTAAATCTTCCCTGACGTTAATCGGAGCCGGGGGCCGTGATGATGTAGTGGTCAGACCACTCGCCTCGCACCAAGGCGAACCGGGTTCAATCCCTGGTCGGGTCACTCCCGAATTTTCGTATGTGGAAATCGTGCCGGACGGTTCTGCTGGTCGGCGGGTTTTCTCGGGGATCTCCCGTTTCCCCCGCCTTTTCATTTCGGTGCTGCTCCATACCTCAATCACCTTCATCGGCTCTCAAGACCTCGCTGTTAAGAGCCACCCAAATCTCATCACTTCTCTTCACTTTGCCGTATTTGACAACACTGTCACAACTACGTCACAGGCATAAAACTTTCTGGTAGGCCCAGGTGCTCGCAGAGAGCACGGAAGTGCGAGAGTACTGCAGCGGCAAAACAAAGTTGTTTCTACTATAGGTTATTCGCGGTAAAGTGAGCACTTTTGAGGCCCTATTTACTTTTTACTTTCAGCTATTTGTTATGTTTTAGCCACATTTTAAAACAAATTTTGCAGTGTAAGTAATAAACACAGTGCGTATATTACACCGCACTCGGAAGTTAACATCTAAGACAAAAATAAAACACATTTATTGGCTATTATTCCAAATTAGAGGGCTTACAAAAGTGTTTACTTTACCGTGAATGGCCTATAGCTGCGTTCTCTCTGTTGCTTTCTGGCAATCGCCATTTTTTTTCTTGTAACGAAGAGCGAACTGGGTTGCAGTATATTTGTAATAGACGTTTTAAAGACAAACTATTTCACGTGAGCACAATCTATTTGTACACGAAGATAAATAACACTTCAGGTTTGGCTGGAGTATAACTTTCAACAGATCACGCTTATTGCTATTCAACACTGCTAAATACAACATTTTCACACTGTTATAGCTGAAAATATTCTGGGTGAATACACGTGAAACTAGTATAGGGCGCTGCATAGAATTTCGCTTCAAACTTTCCACCAATAAACAGGACATAATAGGATCCCACGCAGCACGCAGCACGACGAGAACACTCATGGACACCAATTCACGAGTCCTGAACGTAGCGGCGATGGTGCATTTGATGCGCGTGGCAGTATCTCCCTTATCGCTTCAGCTTTCTCGTCCTCAAAAGCTCCAGGTAGCTGGCTGGACTCTTGATATTAATTTCGAATAACAGTTTCTTAAATCTGAAACGAAATAAAGGTTTATGTTGTGCACCGTCGACACATAAAATGATGGCAAAGTTTATTATTAACTTTGTTAAGAAAGGTTGCGTGTCTTCTTGATATACTTTGTTTAGCAGTGCTTCCTTTCCCATTCATCCAGAGGGCGGGAAAGTCAAACAGCAAAGAGCCTTTACAAGATATTATGGAACTCAGCACGGCCGAATACATAATTTTCGCACTGCTGCGTTTCTAAATACATTATGCGAATGCGAATCCTAATAAAATATTGAGATCTGCACGAAAATTTGTAATCCTGCCGATAAAATGAGAATTAACTCTTGAAGTTACGAGAAATCAGTGCTAAATATTACCGAAAAAGAAAGCATATAAAGTAATAAAACTAATAATTTAAAATTTTTGCAACATATCGCATAACTTTTGCGTTTAAATATGATTTTTTTAACGCCGAGTGAGTCAGCGTGACGATAAAGAAAGTGGCAGGTTGTAAGCTGCGATCACAGATCGCAGCACTCAGTCTGAGAGGCCATGCAGAGCAGCGGAAGACACCATGTGATATTTGTGGCGTTCTACGATAATTTTTGTTTCGTACAATAAACGATAAAGTAATAGGATAAACGATAATGCGATACTAATAATACGATAATTACGTTGAGCTTGCGACTTTTTTCCCATGCAGTGTACTACGTAGTAATTATTCGAACTCAAGAAATTATTTTTTTGCTGTTTCTTGAATGTCACGTGCTTCAATTCGCATTTTATACGAGTAGCAAATGACCGTTAATTAAATCATACATTTCTGGCAGTATGAGTGATGATCGCTGGCCACAATAGGGAGCGCCAAAAAGTAAGGCCGGGTTTATAAACTACGCATCAAACGTAAGAACGCAACGACGCAAAGCAATAAAATTACGATCGTTTATAAACATTGTACGACGCAAGACGTCGCCGACATTGTAAACTGAAAATACCAAGCAAGTACAAAATTTATTTCTGTAGTGATTTTTAATGAACAAGTTACTTTCTTTCACAAGACATATTTATTTATAAAATATATATATTTTTTAAAAACTGAGCTTTGTGAAATTGCCTGAATAACGAATTTCTAGGAACAGCATTACGGCCGCTGTCACACGAGTGGTCTAAACATGTTTATTGCAAAATCGTTCGGTAGCCATGTTTGAACATGTTTGCGAACGAAACTAGTTTCAGTGGCTACACACCGATAACTGAATTCAAACTAAAGGAAAGTCTAACCTCAAAAATAAGCTTCCATTATTAACTTTTAATCCTTTCCAACACTCTCCAAGGTTGAGTATTGTATTAATAATAACAAAACGTACCTTATTTGTATTGTAACAGCATAGCAAATACCGTTTTATGACCGGGATTACTATTTATTTCAAGGAATGCAGAAATTCCCGCCAAATCCAGCCATTTTGATAATGCATTCTGTTTACTTCTTAGCAGCCAATGACAGCGCAACACAGAAGAAAAGTCGTTCCGATGTAGTTACACAACCTGTTTACTTTGAACAAGAAGTGGCTGCGATCGGAACAAGTTTGGAGCGAGTGTGACCGCGTCCAATGCTGAACTTATTTGAAGTGAATTAGTTCTGTGTCCCGTGTGTCCCCGTTGACTAAATTTGCTCAGCAAGATGGCGATACTAAAATATTTTAATACGTAATTATACTCTTTATTTATGATTCAACGCATAAATGTAGGCATAAATACATTGTATAAGCAAAAAATGTTATTAAAATAATTGAAAATCACAACCTTCTGTACGAGTGTAAAACGATTTTGCAATCGATCACGGCTAATTTAGAAGGCACAAAATGCAAGCAAAAACGCAAGAAGTTGAAAGTTGATCGACTCTTGCGTTGCGCTCTTGCGTCCTGCGTAGTTTATAAATCGGTAGCTTTGAAATCCTTATGTTCCACTGTTTGCGTCTTTGCGTTTCTTGCGTGTTTGCGTTTCTTGCGTTTTTGCGTCTTTGCGTTTCTTGCGTAGTTTATAAACCCGGCCTTAGCGAGAAGGAGCCACAAGAAAATAATGTGCATTAAAATTAATACTTCGCGTACAGTTACTAAAAATGCAGATCATTAATAATAATAAAAAATATAAATGGTTACACTGATATAAATATTTTGTGTCAAATAGTGCACGTGAATAAGAAGCAGCGTGTGTGTGTGTGTGTGTGTGTGTGTGTGTGTGTGTGTGTGTGTGAGTGTGTAAATACATCCATCATGTATTTCAAAACAAATATTGGGGAGGGGCGCGTTTTGCAGCATCAGGAGTGCCAAAATTCTCTACAAATCCTTGCCCCGTCCCCCCTCCCCCACCCCACTTTTTCGATGACTCTGCAGCTTACTATCTTGATGTAATTACTTTTGTAGAACCAGTCTGCCCTGACCAGCCTGTAGATATTTAGTGACTTTTCAGCACCGAAACAAGAATAGCGCTACGGGCGGTAAATGCCAGGTGCAGAAAATGTTTAATCTTTTAACGCTAGTCCTTGTCATTTTATTTAACATATGTAGTCAATTTTAGTGCCATGCAAATTTGGTTTATTCTGTTACAGCTGCTTCTGTAGAATATCAGCACATCTTCGTTTCTTCTTTCATCTCACTGTCCACAGCCACGTTTAACAATTAACGTTACCTAATAAGTATTGTCCCTGTGTAGAGAAAGTGAAAATGTGAAACGTATTCCCCACGAAATCGTACGCAAATTTACCACATCAATAAACGTGCGTACTGACAATGCAATAAGAGTTTAGGAACTTTACTGGAAATTTCAATGCCATAAACATGTATTATTACATATATTCTTTATATGATGTACCGGAAATTAAATGAAATCAGTAATTTACACGTTATCCTTTTTATAACATGTTTTGGGGAGTTCACAAATGTCAGCTTTGTGTTTTAGTTTTATTTATTTAGTTCTATACGTTTCAGTATTTGATGGCCTATAATATTTTGTCTAACTCTGTAGGAAACTGAAAACGTTATCTTACTAATATAATCCGTGAATATCGTGATTGCTGTACTTGGTAAGACAGGATATACCTGCAGATCCAGAAAGTGTTTTCTTAGCAGACTTCATAGAACAGGTAATTACGTTTCTCTCTCTCAGTCTATCTGGCATACATTCTTAAACTGTGATCCGTGGACACCTGAAGATCCTGGAGTTTATAATCAGACGCCCGCAAGTGAAACTAATATATTTTATTTTTCATACAAATGCTGTAATTATGCTTTAACTGAGGAAACTTTTTTGTTATTAACGAAGCAGATTTATGGAATTTTTGTTGTTAACTAAACTAGAGATCGAAACCATTTGTATAGCGAAAATTAAATGGGCTGTATACAAGAGTGGAATGGAGAGATTTGAGCGACTTTTATAACATCGTTGTCTTGAGAGCCGATGAGGGTGAAGCGAGGTGAGTATGGAGCAGCGTCGGAATGCAAAGGAACAAGAGAAAAGCCGCCGTCCAGCGGCATCGTCCGGCACGATTCCCACTTGCGAAAATCCTGGAGGGACCCCACCGCGAATCGAAACCGGTACGCCCAGGTGGGAGGCGAGTGGACCGATCACCACACTACAAGAATATACACCACAAGTACACAAGAAAATATTTTCTTAGTTTCTACTAAAGAAACTGTTGGGGGGTCCGGCAAAATGTACATCACATCAAAGGGGTGCGCGAAATTACAATGTTTCTTAGCCCCTGCTCTACACACTATTATATTCCGACAGGTTTTAGTATATACAGCTGTGTGAAAATTCTGAAACCGCTTTTTTCGGGTAAAACAAAAATAAAATTTTCATAAAGCTTTAGGATTTTTTGGAAAGGTGATTTTCAGTGTCGAATTTTTTATACTAGCGGATATTTTTATCCAGAATAAACGTACGCTATCTGCAGTGGATTTCATTTCCTGGCATATGTTTCTTCTTAGGTAATCTGGGAACCTTTGCAGCGCCACAGATCACTTTAGAATACAGAGGCGAAACAGTCACTTATACCACGATCTCCAGTCTCACACGCCAGCAAAATGGCGTCACTGGTCAGTTAAATGCTGGAACGCCGTTCGCCAATCAGCACTTGTAAACCTACTCTCCAGCCAGTAGCCCACCCAATAGATAACCATTCACTGCATGCAGTAACCAATCAGATTACAAGTTCTTTCCTAGAGCCTCGCGCAGCCAATCAGAGAATGGGTACGCCCACATCAAAGGAACCACCCCGCCATTTTGTTTTTGTGTACTCATCTGCTCCGTGACAGTACTCTGGCGATGCCTGCCTTACTACGGCACTGGTTTTCAGGTGTTGTGTCGAGCAGTGTAGCCGCGGTCTGCCTGCTCACGTTTTGTGCGGCGAGCTGTACCCGCCTGCCCTCCTGCCGAGCTGGTGTTGGGGGAGGGAAGGTGCGTTCGCTCACGAGCTCGGACAACCGGCTTCTCTGGAGTCGATGCTATCACGGGCACAGGAATGTAACCGCCACGCAGCTAACAATGACGAATCGACGTTATAGTTCTCTGTTTCAGGTCGAGAAGTACGCCTACGCCACCGAGGATAGCTTCGCCATTTCATTCAAGGGTTCCCCTCGCTCAACGTGTTGCGAATACCCTTAAGTAGGACCAAGCCGTTACCGTAAACTCGCAAATATTACTATAGTTAGTTTGCCCTCTATTGGGCACTTTTTAAATCATCCTGTCAAAGAAACCCTGCCCGTTAAACAGTGAAAGCATATCTATACAGTCATGTTGGCAACCAAAAAGGAGATGCCATGCTATTTTCTTAACGTATAACCAAAAAAGCAATGTTTATTTTTATTTACCGTGGCCAACTGCCGTACGCATTTTTCACTCTTTATCTCGACTAATTGTGCTAGTTAAAGTGGATAAAAAAAACAGTATTTACTGAGTAAGTCAAGAATAACTCTGTTCTGGAATTACAGTCGCCACAATCTAAACCTAGTTCACATGAGTCACAGTGTGATCGTGTAATGTTCATAAGTTCACTAATAGCACGCGAATATAATAATGTTTAAATTGAGCGTATCTTTGATGTGACAAGTTGTTACCGTTTCGTTTAAAATTAACTGCTGTTTTCTATCCCTGATAGGTTGCAGTGTTTTCATCTTACGAAACATTCTCGTAGTTGGTCAGCCTGTAACGCGTCAGCAGACCTCCTAAACACGAACTCTCACGGCAAAGAGCCACAAATATTACTTATTTTCACCCACATTGCCTTCTATTTTTTCAGCTCTTTCTTTGGGGGGTTCCACTGGCTGGACTTTCATTCTCTCACTCAGACCTTGGTTACTTACATTTCGTGGACCGTCGCCTTTGTTTGCCGCTTCCCAGACATCTGCTTTTAATACACTGAAGAGCCAAAAAAACTGGTACAGGCGTGAGTATGCAAATAACAGAGGTATGGAACCAATCAGAGTAACGCGATGCGGTCGGCAGCTAGATCGGTTGCTGCTGCTACAATGGTAGGTTATCAAATTTTAAGTGAGTTTGAACGTGTTGTTATAAACGGCGCATGAGAGATGGGACATAGCATCTTCGAGGTAGCGATAACATTTGGATGTTCGCGTACGACCATTTCACGAGTGTACCGTGAATATCGGGAATCCGGTAAAACATCACATCTTCGACATCGCTGCGGCCGGAAAAAGATCGTGAACGAAAGGGACAAACGACGACTGACGAGAATCATTAAACGTGACAGACATGCAACCCTTTCTCAAATTGG
>NQII01002681.1:26339-49627 GCA_002778355.1 Clitarchus hookeri
CTCCCCGGACCACGTGCAGAGACGAGGCAGTTTGAATATGGCGATGGCGGGCTACAAAACGAGGAGAGAAAGGAAGGAACGGGTCAGTCAGTCGGGAGCAGTCAGACGCGGCAGTCAGCCAACGGGATCGAGGAGCGCGGAGCAGGTCCGAGACGGGACGCCAACGGGAGTCGGCCGACGAGACTCCGAGGGAGTGGAGTGATTCCGGGAGAAACGACCGCGGCAGCCAGCCGCCATCAGACGCAGAGTCCTGCCAGTTCCAGCTCACCAGACCTCAACTGCAGGACCAACTACCAGCACAGCAAGCCAGATAAGTACAGTCATCCCGCGAGTGGGAAGGACCCTGAGTAGTTATCCCGCGAGTGCAACGGATATTTGGAATCACCCAGCAAGTGCGAAGAGTATCCCCCCCGCCCCACGACGCGAACAATACGGAGCATACGTATAAAAGGGAGGGAGTTGTCTCGAGAGCTCGTGTGTCAATTAACTTGTTAAAACAATAATAAAACTAGAGATTGTTTTTTTTTAACTCTCAATCGCCCTGTGTTGATTCATTAGTAAATTGAACCTTTAGACAACAGTGTCGAAACATCCCTACTCCCGATCACGGAGGACTAGTAATAAGTGCTGGCGCCTCAATCGCCACAGAACAGGTTACAACACCTTCGTCCAAACCACAGCTTTTGTAGTTATCAACTTGATGTTTGTTTTCTGTGGGCGCATTTAAGTCTATGTATGCCTTCTTTACCTCTGAACCCATTGTAGTTATATCGACATTCACAGACAAATCAAAACAATAATAAATGTATATTAAATACAAATAAGTTATAACGAACATCAGAACACGCAAAGTTAAATGTAAATAGTTCAATATACGCTTAATATTAAAATACAAGAATGAATGAAAATTAAGGTGTTCGCACCTATTCAGAAACTGTAAAAGAGAATGTAACTTCTAACTTACAGGGGAAAAAAGTCGTGTCTCGGCATTACATCTAGAAAGAGCACTTCACATGATGATATGTTGACGGCTACTGTCATCATGTTCCAAGAGTTGCAAGCAGGTTATTGTAGTAAAGTGTACTTTAGAACATGTACAATACTGAGTATATGACTATAATTGGATAAATTAATTACTTAATGCCCCTCCGCTTATTTTTGTGCAAACATTTTTCCGAATTTTATGTAATCGAAATGTATAACCGTTGCATATTTCTAACATGTTTATAAGATAAGGATCATAAAAACTTAAAAAGACAGACCTTTACTTGAAGGTGACACATAACTTTAGTAGATATGTTTGGTTTGTCTGAGGACAAGCGTGGTGTTGTGAGGAGCGAGGAGTCTTGGTCACCATATTGGAATTTCCCATTTCCCTTCAAGATTTTCCTTTTTCCTTGAAAATACTTAAAATTCCTAGAATTTCTCTTAAAATTTCCCGAATTTCCGTTTACACACGTAAAATGTCCATTGAAAAAATTTGAGTTTCTCACTGCAGCTGAAATTTGCTCATTGTGGCTGAATGCTGCTGAAATTGAGCAAGAATCAGTAACATTGAGCAAATATTTACGAGCATATTCTACTAAAATATCAGTAATTTAAGATTCCGGGGACTGCAGGCTGGGAAGCCAGGACGCGGTGGCCGCCATATTGGATTCAGATTTTCTTACTTACCTTCATTCCACCTCATGCTCTGTCATTCCGTCTTACCATAGTCTCTTTCACACCATCCTATTACTCAACTCCATTCGACACCATCTTGGTTTTCGATTTTTTTGCCATGATTCCATCTCATGCTCTGTCATTCATTCACACCCTAGTCGTCTTCGCTCCACCCTATTACTCACCTCCATTCGACTAAATTTTGGATTGTATCACCTTTGTGTAAGTCAATGAACGACACACTAGAGCGTGCATCTGTCGCATGCACATGTCTCGTCTGTGCTCGACCGCCATCTTTGATGACCTTGACCTTTGTCTGCCATCTTTCTTCCATCCACCATCTTGTATCCGCCTGCCATTTTGTTTCTAGAATGTTCCATTTTATTGGAGCCACCTCCTTTATTCATGCTCTATCATTCTTTCTTGCCTCTCTCTAGAGTTCTCTTTCTCTCACCTCTCTCTGTCATCATCCTTGTCACCAGAGTGTGCTACTGACATTCTCCATCTTGGATGTCATTACCCTCGCCTTCGTTCGACCTCCATCTTGGGTGTCGAGAAAAGTATGTTCTGACACAGAGGAGTAGGGAGTCTTAACTCGGATCTATTCATACTCTGTCATTCCACCGTGTTACTTCATGCTGCCATGCCACCTTGTTTCTTCATGCTCTATCATTCCTTCTTGCATTTCTCTGTCACCAAAGTTCGCATCTCTCGCATGCATTTGACTGGCATTTTGTTTATAACTGCTAGGGGTGCTTCATTACTCACCTTTGGCATCCATATTGATACAATTTAGGTTAATAATTACGAAAGTTGTAAACAAAAATGAGTGAATGAAGAGGAAGATTGGGTGGCTCTTATCGGCGAGGTCTTGAGAGCCGATGAGGGTGATTGAGGTGAGTATGGAGCAGTGCTGGAATGAAAGGGCAGGAGAAATGAAATATCCCCGAGAAAACCTGGTGACCAGTAGCATCTTCCGGCACGATTCCCACATGCAAAAATCCGAGAGTGACCCGGGTGGTGATTGAACCCGTTTCGCCTTGGTGGGAAGTAAACAAAAATGATAATGGTATTATAATAAGGGAAAAAGTACCACTAAATGCTGCAACATTTGTACCTTTCAGATCTCACTATCTCACAGAAACGGTACAAACAGCGTTTATGTGAATGGCCATAAAAGTACAGCTGACACGCCTCTGGAATCCTAGCCGAAGAAAGCGGAAAACTGAAAATTAAAATTATGCAGAAATAAAAGCACATCGTAAGCTTGAAAAATAAATCAAAGTTCTTCAGCAATCCAGAAGACGTCTGCAGCAAATATGTGTAACTTTCAAGCAAGCAATGGATGTGCTTGAGAATAAAATACTTCTGTCTGAAAAATGTTTGGATCTACTCAAGAAATATGTTCCACGTGAAAGTATGGCACTCCTCGAAATATTCGATAATTCTGTAGACGGAAAAGGTTATTCAAATTATCAGTATTCTCCCGAATTACGATTTTTTCAGGTCACGTAGTATTACTATTCTCTATCAGCTTACGAATTTGTCCGCAAGATATTTAAATGTTGTTTACCCCACCAGGGAATAATAAGATGATGGTATTCTTCCATAGGTGTTGAAATGGTCTTTACATATGAAACCCTAAAAACCATAGAAGCTAAACCCAAGTATGCAAAATCTCTCAGTAAATCAACTTTTGCGTCACTTGTTGATGATAGCGTGGCGATTAGAAAACAATGTAAAATTTGATCGAGAGAATGTTGGCTATGTATACATGGGTACGGGACTTGTAGATAATACATTACTGAAGCAGGTAACGTAATCTTTTTATGGTAGTATCCGTGTACTTTTTAGTAGATTCCTGCTCTGGACACACACACGAGCTGAAACGTTACGGAAGTGTCTAATGGAACTAAGTGAAATAGGCGTTGATGTGGTTAGCTATGCATTTGATGGTACCAGCACAAATTTTACACTGGCTGAGAAACTTGGTGCAAAGTTGAATGAAAGGGACATAAATAAGATAGTGACTTATTTCAGTCATCCTGTAACTGGATACCCAGTCAACATAATTCTCGATCCTGGTCATATTTTGAAATAAGTAAGGATTTGCTTGGCTGCTAAAATATTATTGTATGATGGTAATAGAAATCATATAAAACGAAAATACATAGAAGAATTGGAGAGGTTACAATACAACAAATAAATAATAGAATAATATTAACATAAAATAATAAATAAAAATAAGTAATAATAAAATAATGTAATACAAAGAATACAATAAACAGAAGGTCTTGAAATTGAATTGAAATTTACTTAAGTTATAATTCAGTGGAAAATGCAAAAAATGAAAATTCGGATAGCAGCACAAATACTAAGTTCGACCGTTGCAGATGCTCTTAAAATGTCCGAGGAATATTTAGGCCTTCCAGAGTTTAAACGTGCATTGGCTATAGTTAAATTCATTAGGATATTTGACAGATTCTTTGATTTGTCCCAATTGAAGAGCCTGTAAGGTGCCTCTGAAAAAAACCGAGAAATATTTCTCACTCGCCTTCTATAATGAAGTAAAGGTGTATATTTTAATACTTCGTGACTCTGAGCGTAAAAACATTCTAAAGTCAGTTATATAAGGTTTCCTAATTTGTGTAGATAGTTGTCATCAGACTGCTATATACATTAGTTGTTAAAAAAAATATATATTCTTAGCTATATACTGACATATAAGTCCCATTGAATTTTTTTAATTTTTTACTTTTATTCTAAAACAGTTTGGTTCAAACAATAATCCTTATGCTAAGCAATTTAAGGCAGCTTACAAAAAAATTTTAGTGATAAACCAAGAGCGGTGCTCAGATAATGCAACATTTCTTTACTTTTAGACATAACAATTTTGCATGTATCAACTTTCCCACCAACAAACCAACTTAGAGGCGTAGAACCTGCAGAACCTAGTAAATAAACGGACATGACTCTTCAAGCTGATTTCTAATGTCTAAGTTGGTGTGTTGAAACGGTTATTTCATACATAACTGGATTTGTAGTTTTTAAGTTATCAAAAAAATTGGACTATGACTTTTGTGTCAGGGCACTATTTGCAAACGATGAACACTACTCAATTATTGAAACAAAATATAAAGGTGGCTTGATGTTGCCTTCAAAATATGTATTAGAAATATGTAAAATGACAGAAGCCTATTTTCAATACGCACAAAAAAAAAGTAAAAAATTAAATGCATATCTTAGCCTCAAAACATTATTATCTGCAGTTAAAACCGCTAGTGAAAAAGGTATTATTAATAATCATGACCAGAACAGCAGGATTTTTTTCTCATGACACGTTCATGACTTAATAAAAGGCATTATCAAGTGTTATTTTGATCTAAGAATGCATCATGCAACAAAAGAACGCAGATGCATACTGATAGGGAAAAAAGTGCGTTCAGTTTTGAGTTGAATTATCATTTTTAAAAATCAGTGAAGAGTTCAGCGTTTTTAAAACTTAGTTGAAACCTTACTTTGTAATATATGTTTATCGATGTTGGACTCACATGGAGCTGTCAAAGTTATATGGGTGTAAAATACACTGACATTGAAAACTCCTAAACACCTTGTAATATGGAAGAGACGTAAAAAACGATGGAGCTGGCAACTCGAAGTAATTTTATGGTGTACTATGTATTTTGGAATATCATTAATATTGTAATACAGTGTATTAAAATGTGGCAATTTTTTTATAAAGTGTAATGTTTTACAGAATATCACAATACTTTATATATGTGTATATATGAATGTTTATATGGACGCTACCTAATTAACGATAGTTTTTATTACCACACTACTAAAACTTTGTACACATTGTGTCCATACGTTTATGTTTATAATGTTTCTAATTCGATTTAAAAAAAACTATATATTTTAAACTGAGGAACAGAGAACCATATGGTAAAGAGTCGAACACATGCCTGACAGTAAAGTTTTGCTTACAAGTATCACAAATGCTCCTTTAGTGTTTTAAACATCATTTTAATGAACAATGTCCTTGTCCATCATCTGTTCAGTAGGAAACTCTTTTTCTGCTTCATAAATTCCATGTAATTTTGCAATTATTTACTGTCGAGGGGTTTTTACTGTATGTATTCTGGATTTTCCTCCTACCTTAGCAGCTACGTCTACAAGATAGTATATTAGGGGCAACTAATGCTCCAATCGCGCCCATGTTTTCTCAATCCCAGAAATATCACGATGAATGTGCCCTATAGATAGTATATTTCCTACGTGCCTAGACATGCATGCCTACGCCATGAGACGCGCTTATGTCCCATCTATACCTAGGACCTCCGACTCTCCTCTTAGCTTTAAGGCAGGTTAGAAAAAAATCCCACCGGCAACAGTCGACAGCATGGCTGGGCTGAACGTATCAGCGCGAAGTGCGTTCACGTCAAGGTCACCTCTCTTCTGCGCGCTCGTTTAGCAAGTGAGGACTTGTGGCGGGACGCGGGTAGTCAAACGCCCTGGGGCGAGATTCTCGTTCGCGCAGACCTTGGGTTATCGCTGGCCGAGACGCCCGCTGAAGCCTGAGCTACACTCGCAGTGGCGTCGCCGTAAGTGGAAATCTATGAGAGCCGATGATGTGAGAATGGAGCAGCGCCGGAATGAAGGGGCGTGAATAACGGGAGATCTCCGAGGAAACCCGCCGACCACCGACATCGTCCGGCACGATTCCCACATGCAAAAAAACCAGGAGTGACCCCGCCGGGAATCGAACTCGGTTAGCCTAGGTTGGAGGCGAGTAGTCTAACCACCACACCACCGCGGTGCCATCGTCTACGTAAGAAAATGAAGATAGCGGTACCACGGGAGCAGTGGCGCTGGAAGATTTTTGAACCTAGGAAGGAGATGGGGGTATATGTTGAGACCAGGGTCAATTAAAGTTCAGACAACATTGTGAAACGACTGCTGGAAATTGGCAGCGTAAAGGAAAGCATATTCGGGAGATTTCCTATTTTGTACAAATTTGATTATTTCAGTATTTTTTCTCCATTCATCTTCTATGAGTATACAAACCTTTTCTGCTGCGGCATGCCGTTGAAGTTTGCTATAATTAAGATTGCCATAGCAGCGAGGAACTACAAAGGGTGCCAATAACCTAATTTTTGGGAGGCTGTGTTGTAAGCCTACCCTCCCCATAAAATTGTTTGCAGTGCAATACACCCCTGTATCCCCTTGTTCCTATACTCCAGCATGGGAGCCTGAAAAGGTGTTCTCTGTAAACGGAATAAGAAATATTATACAACCACTCGGAAATGAGTATAACAAATAAGGTTTTTAAATGGCGTATATTTACGAGAAGTGTATTGGCTACCCTGATGTAATACATTATTTCTTATATTTGTTCATTTACATGCGGAAAAATTTATTATTTTCTTTTTGTGGCAAAATATTTGTATGGGCTTTAACAGCGATAGCGGTTAACGTGCCAACAAGTATACAATACGTCTCACATGCACAAGCATTCGTAAAAATTAACATAAATCGAAAATCAACTACAAAGTCAATTTGGTAAGCACTTTTCCTGTCACGATTTCGTTTTTCACCGACTCCTCTAGTTGGAAATCAAGTGGCTTCACGTGACTGGCTGGTATAGAGTGCAGCGTAATAAAATAGAACCTTTTCAATCATCTTTAAGCAGTATTCACAATACAGCGGCGGGAAGAGCATTAGCCAATCAGAGCGCTGTCGCTGGCGAGGGGCGACACGAGCGTTGGAGTGAACGCAGACGTTGGATTTGCCGGCGACAGGCGGTGACGAGAAGAAGAAGAAAGCACGTTTTGTAAACAAGGAGTCTTACCATCTTTACATGGTGAGTTTATTAGTTTAATGAGTGAGATTTAATATAGGTGCGCTGTGATTACTAATATCCGTTAGGCACTGAAAGCATATGTCCTTATGTTTCTTTTCGCACAATGTATTATTAATATTAGATTTTAATTTTCGTAAAAAGGGTTTTTGAGTTTATGGTGATATAAATTCATAGCAGTATCCGTGTTTATTTTATTAATTTTGATTAAATTTTATTTGAGTTTTAAGGGGAAGGTTTAAAGTATTTTTGATAATAAACAAACCCATGTGTTTTTCGTACGTCTTTTGTTTACGAAAAAAATTGGTTGTCTGTAAAGTCGGTTTACTGACGATAGTTGAACGTGACAACGTCTTAAGAAAATACTGATGGAATGGTAGCATTTTTCAAAAGAAAATTTTAATTTCATTTGTTTAATAGATTTGTATGTATATAGAGAAGGAGGTAATTGGAAATCACAATGAAATTGATCAAGTGAGATTTATTTGTACGCATAAATACAATTATGTCAATTTTTTTTTTTCAATTTAATAGTTTTTACAAGTATAAATGTGCGTTGAGCAATTGTTTTACAACTTTTAAACATGTGTAATATTTAATTTCTTACAATCTGTGTTATTCTGTTGAGAATAGGACGATGATAGGAAAAGTAGGAAATGAAAGGGAGTGTTTCGAGTTTAATGTGTCTTGAAAAAGTCAAATCGATGGTGGTGCCTCCTAGTGTTGTTGAGTTATTAACGTCTGATGCACAATCGACATTAAACATGTCTTTCATGAATTTGATGAATTTTTTTTCGCTCGTTCCGCGCTCTCGCTTGCACTTCAAGCCTTACATGGAACGCCTCAGAGCGAGGTAACGCCGCATGAGTCATGTTTTTTCGTGCGTGCAGCCGGCTCTATCGAATTATAAGACGTTGTCACGTCAAAAAGAACTAGACTAAAGGCACGTGTCTTAAAATCGTATAATGCAACATGCTTTTAGATAGGCCGTAATTTAGCCTGAAAGTTTTTGTTAAACCTACTGGTCAGCCTCTTTTTTTTATCAAGGCAAATCCGGAACAAAAATTACTGTACTATACAAACCAGTACGGAAGTAAGCAGCGGATACGCAGAGCATGTACCAGGCACACGAACTGCAAGCCAGCAATACACAGTTGACAACACCGGCCGTATCATAACGTTACCCCATTTTAACGGGAACCAGACTCCGGCTATAGCAGCTAGTGAGCAACTCGCAATGACTCCAGTGTGTAAACAACTAAATCACATCACTTCCCTCAATCTTCTCCGCCACTTTTTAATTCAACTTTTGTTTGGCGTTGCGTTGTGGGAATAAGGAAGGAGAGTATGAAGAATGTAGCGTTACAACGTGGCGGCTGCGGCAGAGAGGCAATCAAAACTTTGGACGGTGTGCGACTCATCCCTGAAGGCACTGCGTCAACTGCCGCAGCGAAGGCACAGAATAGTTAAGTATACAGAGATGAAATGTCGTGGCGGTTCATTTGACGTTAGCGTACCAATTCGCAGATTGTCTGCGCGAGGCTTTGGGATCGGTCCTTGCGTCTTATTGGCTACTGTATGCTGCTAAAGGTTCCATATTGGTTAGGCTAAACGAGTTTAAGCTGCATGCCTTTAAAGTAACCGGCTTTGTAGCTTAATGTCGTTTTATTTATATGGTTAAATGTTTTATGCACCATTAAATTTTTACGAAATCCAATTAGGCTTAACAAAATAACGATAAAATCTACTAGGCAAAACAGTTTTAATGGGAAATATCTCTAACTAAATAATTTTATGATAAATTAACTATACTAAATAATTCCAAGTAAAATAATCAAAGCATAACTATTTTAATTGAAGGGTCTTACAGTAAACTATTTTAAGATAAAGGCTTTGTCTAAACGATTTTGTGGTAACATTATTAAGTAGGCTATAACATTTTACGTAAGCGAAATTATTTTATGCTAAGTGCATTTTGGCTTAATTTATTATGCTAAATGCCTTTAGGATTAAGGGTTCGAATTAATCGGTATTAGTTTATACCTAATATCTTGATCAAAACAGTTTTAGGCTAAGAACCTTCAGCTAAGAATTTTAAGAGTACGTGTAGCCCTTTACGTAAAATGCAGTGTTAACAAATTTTAAGGTAAATAATTATAGGTTGTAGCCCTTGTATTAAACAACTACATGCTAATAACCGTTTGGTTAAAATATTTTAGGCTGCACTTTTTACTAAATACATTTTCGAAAGAAAAAAAACTGTTTTAAAATATATACTTTCAAATGAAATTATTTTGGGCTAAAATCCTTTAGATTTAATAAGTTTTAGTTCATACCGTATTGGCTTAACAGTTTTGGGCAAAAGGCCTTCAGGGTAAACGCCGTTTTTACTAAATCACCTTATGTTATACACTGAAGAGCAAAAAAAAATGGTACTCCTGCCTAATATCGTGTAGGGCCCCCGCGAGCACGCAGAAGTGCCGCAAGACGACGTGGCATGGACTCGACTAATGTCTGAAGGTATGCAAGAGGCATTGAAATCTGCGCCAATTTGAGAAACAGTTGCACGTCTGTCACGTTTAATGATTCTCGTCAGTCGTCGTTTGTCCCGTTCGTTCATGATCTTTTTCCGGCCGCAGCGATGTCGAAGATTTGATGTTTTACCGGATTCCCGATATTCACGGTACACTCGTGAAATGACCGTGTGCGAAAATCCAAATGTTATCGCTACCTCGGAGATGCTATGTCCCATCTCTCGTGCGCTGACTATAACACCACGTTCAAACTCACTTAAATCTTGGTAACCTGCCATTGTAGTAGTAGTAACCGATCTAGCAACTTTACCAGACGTTTGTTGTCTTATATATGCGCTGCCGACCGCATCGCGTTACTCTGATTGGTTCCATGCCTCTGTTATTTGCATACGCNTTGTTGTCTTATATATGCGCTGCCGACCGCATCGCGTTACTCTGATTGGTTCCATGCCTCTGTTATTTGCATACGCACGCCAACGCCAGTTTTTTTGGCTCTCCAGTGTGCAAGATTATGCTAAAAACATTTATGCCAAACTATTTTTGTTGATAACCCAGCGACTTAACTATGTTAGAATAAGAAGACTCTGTTAAAAGGTTTTATGCGTAATAAACCATTAACCACTTTTTGTTGGCACAACTTTGGCCCAACGTCTGGCTCTGGAGTTGGGCTAACCTTGGAAAACGTAAATTGGGCCAACATCAAAATGACACTCGGGGCAACGTTTGCCCAACGTATATTTTTGCTTTGGCTACCAACTGAAATATGACGCTCAACCTACATTGGGCCAATGACAATTTATGGCATTCACACAGTAATTTACCCACAGTTGGTAATGTGTTGGCAATATGTGTTATTGTATACATAATGCCAACCAATAAACAACATTCTGCCAACGTTGGTACGAGTGTTTTAAATAAATTTTACCCACTTACAAAAAAGAAACATTTTAAATCTCTCAATTTTCGTCACATTTCGCTTCATATTACGACCCGTAAATTTCCTCGGTAGTTANAAAGAAACATTTTAAATCTCTCAATTTTCGTCACATTTCGCTTCATATTACGACCCGTAAATTTCCTCGGTAGTTATCGGATTCCAACTGGCATCCTTTAGATAATTAGCCCGAGATGTTATCCACTAAGACTACTGTAACTTTTATTCACAGGTGAAGAAATAGGCACACATTATTGCAGTTCGAAATACTGTTACATTTTGTATGTATTTAAGTCAGATTTTACTACTATGAAACTGAATTTAAAACCTACCAGTTACAAGAATAGATTTTCCAACCAATAACCAATACACTACCAATGATAGCCAATATAATTTTTTAATGAACCTCCATGCTAAAAAAACGTGAAATATTAAGCAAATAAAATTAATTTTTGATGTTTTTATTTCGAAAACAATGTTGGTCCAAAATGCACATATTAAAAAAACACCAACCCTTGTCGTTCACACGTTTATCCAATGTTCCGCCAACAAATTAAAAATCACCACATTCTCTAGTTTAACTATTTTCTACAATTATTTGTTATGTGTATTTATTTTAAAATATATTTATCATAATTTCAGTTAAATATATTTTGTTGGGTTTTGATTGGCAAACAACGTTGGCCCAAAGTCCATTTTATGTTGGATTCCTACACAACGTATTGCCAACCTTGTCAACCAATTTACAATGTTGGCCCTGGGTATGTTGCTACTGGGGGCCTCTAGGATAAACGATTTTCGGCCAAACGCTTCTAGGCTTAAGAATTCATGGCATTCACACTCTCAGATACGAATGACGTTAACGTTTTCGATACATACTAAGTGATATAAATTATCGGTCAGCTCGCATGTATATGTATCACTGCTCTCTGTTGACTAGTGAGGCAGCTATATTCCTATTAAAGTTTCAGGACTCTGCGGACTACGAATTGCTGACAAGACTTCGTCCCCCGTTCATCACTCTTTTCTCTGTCTTTCTCGTCGTTATAAGCGTCAAAAACGAGAGTGGACTGCAGAGAGGCGACTGCCGAGAAATGCTTTGCTAGGTTTGTGGGAGGGAGAATGTAAGAAGGGCAGCCAAGAAGCTCGTTTCAGTTGTGACGAATCACAAATAATCACAAACACTCCAACAGTTTTGACACTATTTATTATTGACTTAACCTACATTCTTGAGTAGCTGGCAAGCATAGAATGACTAGTTAATTTCACAGCCGTAAATAAGGTTTTAACCGCAATATACAGCAAATTATTGAGGAACGATACAATTAATTTATAACACACATTTAACTTCGGAGCGCGAGCAAACCTTAAATCATCTAAAAAAAAATTCATTGGCTACTATGCAGACAACATTAGTGTTAATTACAATTATAAAAAAAACTTCAGTTTCCAAATGATAGTTTTAAAAAACGTACATTCTTTCTTAACTCTGAATTATTTATTAGCGCCCAATTTAATTACAAATGTCCACAAAAAAGGAGGGAAACAACCATTTGCCCATTAAAGCCTCCATTTCCATAAAACCTATTTAAAATTGACAATAAAAACAATTACGGCGGGAGGCAGTCGCGTATGACCATTACAGCTCCGGCCGATAAAATAACCACAGCTAAACGACACAGCAAACAATTAAAAATTTACGCCCTAAACTGGAAACACAGCACACGCGACACCACAGTTAAACCGAAACAAAATTTAAAAGGGCTGTCAAAACCAAATTTAGAAATTAAACAGCACTACTGCACACTTAAGCGACTACACAACCATGCCACACAAATTACAAAACATTTAAAATACCCTACCGCAAACTATTAACGTTTTCCACGTCTTACCGTTTAACATGCCCGAACGCTCTGTGTCGTGACTGGTGAAGGTGTCAGCTTAACATCATCGACAACGTATTCAGCTGAGATGGACGAGGTGAAGTGCGGCAATCCCATACCGTGCAGAGAGGAGAAAGCGCAGTAGTAAAAACAGGCGTAGAGGTAGCGCGTAGAGAAGAAGGCAGAGCGCGGCCGTGCAAGGCCTTGAAACTACTACGGCCAATCAATCATTACTAATGGAGGAGAAAAAGGTTAAGATGGAAAAGGAAAAAAGTGGCGGGGGGAGGGAGGGAATCCGAGCTGAGCAAAGAGTACACCACAGCCGCAGAAGTAGATGGCGCTAACGTCGCACAATATCAAAAAACCAAGAGGCGTACGAGTGAAGAGGGATGCGGCTGGAGGTAGGGAACGAATTGCGAGAGCTGGTCGTCAGCTAAACACGAACTTGTAGAGTTTTAAGAAATTTTCTTTCTCCGGAAACAGTCTCGATACAGCTTTTCAAGTGCAGGAAAACTGCCGGCGAGCGCATTCAATTTGGCAAAAAAACTAGTCCCCCTAATCCTTTGGGTACTCGAGCATCAGTTAGTAGTTTATTGACTGTTACTCCAGTTTAACCACTTACCAGATAGCTCGGGATTCGTTCGGTATTCTCCTTGCCGGTTCGTTATTGATTGAAAGTCGTTCGGGTCGTGTCGTAACAAACTACGGACAAATGGAATCACACATACACATATGTGCACGTGAATACAGTTTAACTTGTCCTCAGATGAATCCGCGAGATTTCCGGGTCTTTAGTCATTGGTAGGGACACCCAAAATTTAACGAAATATTTCCGCACATGCTGGGTTTCGATACCCTACTGGCGCACCAGCAGTTTCCTTTGCTAATTGGCCGAGGGTCTTTGCGAGAAGTCATTTTTTTTCCTTACTTGCCTGGCCAAACAGAATTAAGTAACTCCGATACTGTACGTCTGTGAATCGCGGGCACACACATTAAGACGCGTAACACCTAGATAATCGAATCAATAAATGGGATCTGAGCAAAAGTGTAATGAAATACGACTGTTGGTGAAATATTTTCGCGGAATTCGGGTGTCCCTCGTCATTGGCAATAACCACTGAAAATCTACAGGTGTGCATGCGTATTGCCACGAAATAGGCGTTCACAGCGGTGCCACGTGTGTGTGTGTGTGTGTGTGTGTGTGGGTGTGTGCGAGTGGGAGCTAGTGGTTGTGTCGTCGGCGTGGCAGTCCGGTCTTGCCCCGCGAGCACGGCCGTAGAAGTGTACGTGGCGAGTTTTGGCGGGAAACAACACGTCCCGAACCCCTTTCTCNAGGGGCTGAAGGTGCCTTAGTCCCACTTTTGAAGCTGTATTTTACACATTATAAAACTCTTTTCATAATAAGTCACTTGTTAATAGCACAGTATTAATAAATTAATTAAAAAGTATTTTTAGATTATCCGCTAAATTTGGAATTGAATTCGCGGTTTCTTCACACTTTTTGAAACAAAACTTTTAAGAATCCCTCCTATGACGTGCTTGGTGGTTTCCTTAATGTTTCATCAATACAAGCGTTTAATTCTTCCAATTTTTTGTTGAATTGATTTTTTACTCATTTATTATCTACAAATCATAATATTTCATATATAATTTATGTGTATGAAAATAGGGAGGATATAGGTGTGTTGGTAATGGTTAGACGGAAATAGTTCTTATGGAAAATATTAGTACTTATACTTGAGTGCGCATGAATGCGGTGCGTTTTCCCTTTGGTGAAATTTACTCAACTCGGCTAAGCTTTGTATTATATTTGAGGCTTAGGAATATCCTTGAAGTGGAACTTTGACAGGGCTTTAGAAAAGTTAGAAATAACCATGCATGGACTATAGTATGAAGAGTCAATTATTACTGACAAGCACGTGGTTTGATCACACAGTATTTAAGTATGCAGAGGTTAAATAGCCATTTATTCCGCTAACTCCACTTGCACACGCCACTAAAATGGCGTCACTTGTCATGCACAAACATGTCAGGACGCCGTTCGCCTATCAGCTCCTGGTAATTTAGTTGCTAGGCGACAGACCAGCCAATAAGGAACCTTTCTCAGCACGAAGTAGCCAACCAGACGCAAGACCCACTTCCCGGTTCTTGTGCAGCCAATCAGAGAATGGGTACGGCCACACCAAAGGAACCGTCTCGCAATTTCGTCTCTTGGTATTTATTTATTGTGTGATTAAAAATTTATATCCGTGAGAACAAATAACATAATGTTTGTTCTAATACTGTAACTGAATAAAATGGCTACAAGGCATTACGATTAGATCGGAGTTTAGAGTAACGTTTGTGCTGCACCAAGCGTACGTTCTCTTCACGACACTTTGCATCCACATGTCGCGTAACAACTTAACCCCCCTTTCCATGTCCTGTGGTATGGCAACGGTGACTTACCTAGGACAGTCATTGGGGTGGCCGCCTGGGCAGGCCGCCGAACGGTGTGCAGAGCCTCAGCAGAAATAGTTTTATTAAAACGCCGTTCGACGTGTCTGAGTGAAGTCTGCTTACGAATAATATTTAAGAAAAGCTATGTCTCTGTATACGTTTTACAGTTCCTCCATTTCTCTCTAAAGCAGGTTTTTGTGATAGTGAAAATTGCCCAAACGTGTGTTTTCGCGGTCATTTTTAGGCATGAACATTCCGGTACAAAACATTTAAAAAGGAACACGGACGTTCATCAAATCTTTATTTTTATTATTACGTCATAAAGCGGTAGAGTCTTCGCTGAAAGTCTCATAGAGGCGCGTTATCGACGGCAAGACTGCACGCCAGTTCAGTGCTTAGCGCGTAGAAGCAATGAGAGTTGATGCGCATGTCTCGGTGGGCCCTAGCGCACCCACGGTTTTAGGCTTCAGACGTGCAAAATTCCTCCAACCAGGCGTCCGCCTTAACACTTAGGTACGTATAGTGAACAGCATGTTGTGGATCCGCAAGTTCCAGCGCTCATGCAACCAGAGGAATATAATCACAGAGAAGGTAAATATACAGATACGAAATAACGTGGAGGTTCCTATGGTGTGGCCGTTCCCATGCTATGATTGGTTGCGCGAGGCCCTGGGAACGGGCCTTGTGTCTGACTGGTTATCGCGTGTTGCGGAAGGTTCCCAATAGGCTGGGCTGCCGTTTGGCAAGTAAGCTACCAGGCGCTGATGGGTGAATGGTGTTCCGACATGTTGCTGGCTAGTGGTGCCATACTGCTGGCGCGTGCGGCTGAAACAGCAAGCGGCTGTTTCATTTCTGTATTTTTAAGTACTCTTTGTTTTAATGAGGGTTTTATTCCAAATAAATCTTCGGGCCCACACATCATTCCAGACTGGCGGTGTTTGTGCTGATGTATGTTTTCCTATCTACCATGCAATGCTCCATTGTTAATGATAAGTTGTTAATGTGTCCTAATCGCTTTACTTTGTTATTTACAGCAACGGAAAGATCGATAACGTGGTGTCGAGTTTCGTGCTATATAATTTTGTGTTCACGATTTGCGACAATTTTCCTTTGTAAAAGTTAATTGGCGGTTTGACAGAATTGTGCCAAATATCACCTTTCCCTTACAAATCTTCAATTTTGCAAACATAAATGTCCACACACAC
The DNA here is from genome assembly GCA_002778355.1 of Clitarchus hookeri. Lineage (NCBI taxonomy): Eukaryota > Metazoa > Arthropoda > Insecta > Phasmatodea > Phasmatidae > Clitarchus > Clitarchus hookeri. The sequence goes on from NQII01002681.1 coordinate 42,857, forward strand.
GCGCACACGCACACGTGCGCGCGCACGCACGCGCACACAGACACACACACATATATTATATATATATATATATATATATATACACACACACACTCCAAAAAGTCGCTAATTTTTTTATTATTTAATTATTTATATAATTTTTATCATATTTTATTTGCTTCAATATATAATGGCAACATATTTGATTCGTAATTTGGTGCACATGTACTTTGATACTTAATTCGGTGATATTAATTCTCACTTCCCAAAAAATTAACAATTGTATTTATGGCGATTACTTTTAAGTAACACTGCGTCCATCTTCTAGATTTCGCAACGTGCGAGGATTTGCCATAGTAACGTACATATTGTGTGTGTGTGTGTGTGTGTAGGTAGGTTACTCTACGCTTTGCTTCAATCGTCACTAATGGAATTTAGCTCTTGCGGTCCTGTCCAGCTCTGTGCCACAGAGGAATTCAGCATACAGAGCCAAGGGTGGCGCGACCCCTTCAACCTCAGCTAACTCAGCAACTGACTATTGAAATACCGCCGCCATATTAATGGCGTGTACGTCAACGGTAAAAACAAAAAGGCCACGATTGTTGTGCTGTGTTGTTTAAAGATTATTTTACTTAAATTTCCTTAACTTTTATCTTACACGTTTTGGTAGATAACTACATATATATAATGCACTCCATATTACAATAGATAGTAGGTCAACCTACCAGATATATATTTATAGACAGACACTGACACACATAATTTATATTACAGTTTTTTTTTTAAGGTAAGTGATAAAAGTTGGGTGATGTTTGGTGATATGTAATTTTAACACTTTCTTTTCCATACGACTCTTCTGAAATTTCCATAACTATTAATGCTAAGAGATAATTGTATGACAATTTTACTTTTCATCTCTGGCTGGGTAATAACTGTAGTTTCCCCCAAAGATGATGGACCTGGGGACGTCAGGACGATAGGTTTGTGAGCTTTTCTACCCCCTGAGTACAAAGTGTTTGCAGCGGGGTTCCCAGGTAACACTTTCAATTATTACTTTCTCTGGGAAATTGAGAAAACAATTTTCTGCTTTTTACACATTATGAGTGTATTTCTTCGTTACAGAAATATTAATGCGTTTAACTTTTAAAAACTTTACGGTTGCTGATAAAGCACAAGCCACAAGCACTGTGCGAAATCCTTTTTCTTTTTTTTTTTTCCAATATAATTTTTGTACGTCTTTACTACATAGATGCCTGTGTGGTGTATAGCTTTATTAAAGTATTGAATATCGTTTACATATCGCAAATATTTGCAGCAAAAATATTACAAGTATCGGGAATACTGAAATATTACAATATTTTGCCCCGCATATGCGTACCAAACCACAGTTCTGATACTTCAGAATCATTTTATCGTGACTGATGCATTGCAATACTGCTGAGGCATATTGGCCGCCTCTTGTCTATGCAGTAAATATCAACGGCTAAACAACAAACAACCATCGTGGCTTCCTCATGTCACAGCAGCTGAGGAGGTATAAGAACGCATCAGCAAAACAACAGCGGTGGTGCGTCTTTCTAAGAACTGTCAGAAAGTGGCTTGCATGGCTGATGTGAGAAAGAGTGTATTGTGTACAAATACTTCTCAAAGAACACGTCGTCAACACCATCTTTTATCTCTGTATCTTCACGATATCAAGCATTTTTTCCCTTAAAACAGAAACAATAAAACTATAGTCACAAAAATAATTACAATTGTATTGTCCTGTAATTATTTGACACTAGTTCCCTCGATGTAACGCACGTGCCTGTGAGGACGAAAATACTTTCCAAAAAAAAAACTCCAGAACGTAAAAAGAACCATAAAAATGTGGTTGCAGAATTTTGTGTGATGCATTTATCAGCCAAGCCACGGCACCCGCTGTTTAATTACAACTGGATTTGAAACAATCGCCGAGGCTTCAGGGGAAAAATCCTCCACAAGCCTGCCGAGAGAGTTGGAAACCGTACATAAACAACTTCCCACCTGCCCACGAAAGAGCCAGGTCATTTTAGTGGCGTAGAAGGAGAGGAAAATTCCAGCCAGACCGAATTTACGCAAAGGAGGGGAAGAAACAAAAAAGGTTGCCGCGAATTATTTCCAATGAGAATACATTACGAGCGCGGACAGCAGACGCATACAGAATATCTCTACCAACATAATCAGCCAAGGTCGTGCTGAAGCCAGTACTAATTAATGCGCGATATTGTTTAAAACTGTAACACCTATAACACCAACTGCTATGTTTTATGATTGGAAGGTTTGTCTGCTGGTCAAGTGACATTAACTACCGTCATTAATTCCGATTTCAGACTTATGTGGCCTTGTCACAAATATGGAAATGGAACGGCCATGTTAGGTTGCCGACTTGCATAATTTTCCAAAACTGAAAATGCTCTGACGTTGTTTCCCAGGAATAAATGGTTGTTTATGGCAGTTTTTTGCCTTCAATTTGGGAACATGGCACAGTTGTTTCCAGTTTAATAAAACATTCATAATTTTTCGAAGAAATATTTCACATTTTGTTTTCGCGAATAAAAGCAGAATGTCATTTCTTAATGAGTCATGTGGCAAACGAATATTTTACGCTAGTAACAATTTAAAATTCCCTTCGTTTCGCAATCTGCCGTTTTTATGGTCAGCTTGGGATAAATCCATCCACAGCCAGTGTATACAATTGAGCGCATGAAGCAAATGAAGATTATATTTGACCAGTAGTGTACGATGCGAGACTCAATAACCATCCATCTTACGGGTAACTGGCTTGTAAACTGTGTTACTGCTTAAGGCCATAAATGGTTTATATTACGGCAGTCTAACACAAAGCTGACAGCTCAATGGTTGTTGCGCCAACCTCCCGTGGCGCAGTCGGTTGGGGCGCCGCTGGTCTGGGGTGCGGAAGGTTCCGAGTTCGAATCCTCAGCAAGGAATGGGTGTTAATTTGTTAGGTCATAAGTTAGTTTGTAAGCTGTCCCCTTATAAGCCTTCAGGCCTAACACCGGGGGACGTTAGTAAGTCCTTTCCAAGACAATACAATATAACTTCAGTACAGCACCCATCAAAATGTATAACCACTCCACCCCCTCAACATTTTACGGGTAATTTTTTGCCACGCCACTTAACCTGATAACAGTTACAGCACAGAGTAGGTAGGAACATGTAAGTAAAACTCCCTGGCGGTATTTTGAAAAGCATGTATTCCGCTTGTGATTATCTCATTGGCTGCTTGAGCAATATGGAAGACTGCTTATTGGAAGATACCCTATATTTTCGCGTTGTGATTCAGCACCAGACTGGTCAGAATATGTGCTATTTTTCATGAACCCGTATGCCTGTAGTTATTTTTCACGTTTGAGGTCGAGAAGTGTGGGAGCGATAAGGACAAAAATGCCACGCGTTTCAAGTGCACCATCGCCCAATCGCGCGGGTCTCTGAACTAGCGTGACGTGTTCTCATCGTGCCGCATGTACCTAGGCAACTTATAGCGTCGACCCAATAATTTTAATGGCGGAAACTCTGTAGCAAAGTTTTATAAAGGCTTATATCGTAGTTTCGCTTGTGTCCGGGTAGCGTGTTTTAAAATACTCTCGTCTGAAAAAAAGTTTTTTTTAAAACTACGTATGTTTTCTTTTCTTAACTACACATAGTGAAATACGTTTAGCAGTTTGGTCAAAAAATTTGCATTTCAAACATTCTGCAACATAGTTCAAGCACAAGGTAGGCGTGCTCCTTAATTTCACAGCTCAAGTGTTGCAATCGTTTAATTTTATGATGTGAGCTGTTCTTCTGCCGAGCTTGTTTCTCTCAGCCAGTGAACAACGTGCTGTGTGTTACTTTATTTCAGCATTAACCATTACAAATGAGAGATGCAGAAACTTCAACAAATCAGATATCTCCGAAGGAAGACGCTCAAGCACCGACCACTGATTCCTTGTTGTGGTACAGTGCTGGCCACAGACATCATTCACGTGCAACATGACCTCGATAATGGACACGAGGATTGGACGGCTTAAGTTGTACAAAGGAATAAGTCATGACTGTGGCAGCTGCTAGTGAACAAGTGACTTCTGCTCGAGAAAGCACAAGGCTGTGAAGTCCAGAACGGTGTCGGGTCTTACCGCAAAATGTGTTTCTACTTAACTCCATAACGTATTATCCCGAGTGTACTCGTTTACGTATGACGTGATGCAAAATATGCAAAATATGCAAAATCGTGGTAAGTACTGTACAAGCTTAGAAGCTAGCACCAACAGAGACAGCGTCTTTTTACTGGTTAATGCTATTGGCTGCTGCTTGCACACAAGAATTGTATCATTGGTTACTGCCGATGCCTTAGACCACTAGAAATCCTTTCTATAGGTTCCATAAAGTGCGTCTTACAAGTAATAAATCTACTCTTTTGCAACACTTGGAACGAGAAATTAATGTGTAAGTTAAGGTTAATGACTGAGGCACCGTTAGTCGAATTCGTCTCCGCACAGCTTGGAGATTGACGTTCCACCGTGATGTTGCGAAGTTAGGCCATTTTGCAGACACTTACAACATGTATCCGCGATGAGAATCTTAAGATTCGCTTCTGTGTTATTAGATATTCTGTGATTACTATTTTTTAATTACGAAGCAGTTGTTTTTAGTCACTGGTACTTTTGTCACGGTTCATTTATTCCTGCATCTTCTTATTGGCGAACCGGCAAAATAGATTAGCGATCATTGACTCGTCACCCTTAGTCGGCAAAGATCACAAGTGGACATGTGTGGTCACTGGCTCAAGCGACCCAGTGTCTTCCGAACTGAATTTTTTTACTCCCATTCATCTAGAAAGAGATAGGGCAAGGGGGAGGGGAGTCAAAGAGAGAAAGAAACAGCATTCTTAGTAATGAGATTCCGTAGCGTTAATGTAACATTGGCATAACTGCAAAAAACTACTTTGTTCATTCATATTTGACTTTTGTTATGTGTATATCGAATCTAATTTGTGGTATACATTTTTTCTTCATTTTTTACAATGACAAGTTAAGGGTTCTCTTTTCAATACAAAGTAGCAAATATTTTAAGAGCAGTATTTATAAGGTGAAATTAAATTTCTTTTAGGTGGATAAGTGGAGAAATTCCAGACACCCTTGTATAAAAAGATTCAGAATTTATGTAAGTATTGCTGTAAAAATTGAATTGATGCTCGTGGAAGGTTCTAATGAATAATCCCATTTTGAAAGCAGGCGCCCTCTTGACGCTGTTTTTCAATACCATATTGTAGAAAATCCGCACGCTAATTTTCTCGAATGCTGAGTTTCAGACATAGAGATTTTAATTTTTTGGCGTCTGTCTTTAATTAGAGGCTTCAGTTTCTTGTTTTTCTTGTCTGTTTTACAAGGTTCAATTAGTTGGAAATATTTTTCGATGATATCCGACTTTTAGTAAGGATACTGATGTCCCCCTCGTTGCGTTTATTACTAATAATGAAAATATTAACTATCCGTGTATATTTTACTTTTGTTCTGCGGCACTTGCCCCCCGACAACGGCCAATACAACCACCAAATTTGAATTACAGTGTCATTTATTAATTTTTTTTTCATGTTTCGCTAATTACCTAACATTGTTATTTTATGTTTTTTTTTATGTATATATTATTTAAGGGACTTGCCTACCTGGTGCTTGAACTGCGTTGCAAAGTGTTTGAAATACACGTTTTTCCTCCAAACTATTAAACAAGCGTCCAATGTGCACGTCTACGAAAATAGCACACATTTCAGACGTTTTTTGCGTGCTTTCAAGACGCCACGCGCAAACCAACAAAGGTCAATACAGTTTTTTTTTCNACACATTTCAGACGTTTTTTGCGTGCTTTCAAGACGCCACGCGCAAACCAACAAAGGTCAATACAGTTTTTTTTTCCAAAGCGCTCTATCTCAAAACATATGGGTCAGATACATACAAAAATACCAGTGGCGAAGCGTGGCTACGTTGCACGGCATACACTATTTGATCCCGGCTGTACGCCACGTGGCATCGTGTTTGTGTTAAGAGCCTGCCGATCGCGCAACCAAAGAACGTGTGCCCCGTTTCTGTTACCGTAGCATTCTTTCCTCTTTTCTCGCACGCTACTAACCACTGCTGCTAGCAGTCCGTTGGTCCGACGAACCACTCAGAATTGCGTACGGTCATCGCCAAGCAGCGCGTGCCTTGCAACACTTCCACGCCTCGCCACTGAGAAATACTCGAAGGCCCTGCGATGAACCTTGCTAAACACTTTCCACTAATCAAATGATAGGGTCGCCACTAAGAGTTCCGTAGGTACACGCAGTACGACGAGAACACTGCACGCTAGTTCAGGGCCTCGCGATAGTGGCGATGGCGCATTTGATGCGCGTAACATTGTGGCTCTAATCGCTACCTCGCGGAGAATAGCTCCAGCTAGGAGGGTCCCTTAGTTAGTGATCAAAACATGTAGGTTTACAAGTAATTATGCTTCAAAAATTAATATAAAACCGCCGTATTTATCTTGTTTTGTCAGTAAAACAAAACCAGGTGGCGCAATACACACAAGTCACTAGAATATGCCCCCTTTTTTGTGCAATTTTTGGTTACTTTTGTACTGTCTAACGGTCGTACGAATTACGAAGTAATGAATACAGCCCTAGGAACTGGAAACAACAGATACAGTCACGTTGTTATGTCGCAGAGTACTTAAGGGCACTGCCTACCGTCCAGTCGCTGCGAAATTTAAATAGCAAATCCCATGTTAAGGAAATTT
>NQII01002681.1:49778-87270 GCA_002778355.1 Clitarchus hookeri
TATATTTCCTATATATATATATATATATATATTGGAAATATACGCTATTAAGAATCTCGCCCTAAAAAATTCAAGAAGAATACATTTTATTTGAAACTCCTATCTTTAAAATTGACGCACTGAGGCGAGATTTCCTTAACATTGGATTTCCTATTGAAATTTCGCAGCTGCCAGCCAGTAGGCAGTGCCCTTGAGGTCGCCGCCTGGTCAAAGGAATTTTGCACGTCTGAGGCCTAAAAGCGTGGGAGCGCTAGGGGCGACTGAGACATGCGCATCAACTCTCATCGCATCTACGCGCTAAGCACTGAACTGGCGTGCAGTCTTGCCGTCGATAACGCGCCTCTATGATACTTGCAGCAAATACCCTAATATTTTATTAAGTAATAAAACAAAATTGAAGCACATTCCTACTCCTTTTTTTGATTTTTTGTACCGTAACGTTCATACCGAAATAAAACGTGAAAACACACGTTTGAGCCATTTTAACTATCACAAAAACTCGTTTTAGAGAGAAACGGAAGAACTGAAAAACGTATACTGACGCGTAAAGTTTCTTAAATGCTATTCGTAAGCAGACCTCACTCAGACACGTTTGACTGAAGCTCTGCACACAGTTTGGCGACCTACCCTGGCGGCCGCCTTAAGAACACGGGGGTGAAACAGCCGCTTACACCACTAACTCCAGCCGCAGTGGTAAGACTACTCGCATCACACCCAGGCGGACCGGGTTCGATTCCCGGCGGGGTCGTCCCCGGATTTTCGAATTTGGGAATCGTGCCGGACGATACCGCTGGTCGGCGGGTTTTCTCGGGGATGTTTTCATTCCGGCGCGGCTCCATTCTCACCTCGCTTCGTCCTCATCGGCTCTCAAGACCTCGATGTTAAGAGCCGCCAAAATCTCTTCACTCACTCACTCCAGCCGCACGCCCCACCAAAGTGGCATCAATGGCCAGGAAGACGTTGGAACGCCTTTTGCCAATCAGCTCGAGGTAACCTACCTGCCAGACGGCAGCACGGCCAATAGCGAACAACCCGCAGCATGCAGCAGCCAATCAGACGCGAAGACCGCTCCCAGAGCCTCGCCCAGCCAATCAGGAGAACGGGCACGCCCACATCGACGGAAACTATTCGTCTCTGTGTACTCTCCTACTCTATGGCCGTGCGGCGCAGTATTTCTGGAAGTCAGCGCAGATGACGGCGGGCTGTAGCCGGGCGTGACGACGGCGTGACGTCACCGGCCTTGGCGCAGCGCGGTCTAGGCCTTATTTGGGCAGTGGCCGGCCGGCCGGCACCTCGGGAACGCGATCAAACAATGCGGCGAATATCCCGCCCACCCCCCTCTACCATTTTACACACCAGGGTGGGCTAGGCACTCCTGCGATGGCCTACACGGTATCCGCAATGTAGGAAGAGATGGACAGTTCTTGTAACTTGAATAGGAAGAGCGAATCCTTACCGATGTAACTCGATGTCAAGGTTCTCCCATAGAGTAGATATTACACAGAGACGAAGTGGCGTGGCGGTTCCTTTATATGTACTCATTCTCTGATGGCTGCGTGAGGCTCTGAGTCCAAGCCTTGTATCTGATTGGCTAATGCGTGCTGGGGAAGGTTCCCTACTGGCCGGGTTGCCCGCTGGCAAGTGAGTTATCAGACGCTGGTTGGCTAACGGCGTTCCAACACGTTGCTGGTTAGTGACGCTCATATGGCGCGTGCAGCTAGAGTTCGCGGTATATGCAACTGTTTGGCGTCTGGATTCATAAATACTATGCGGTTCAACGCTCTTACACCTTCGACGTTGACACATTAACAATTATAAATTAAATACTATAAAGTTTAGATAAAATATAAGAAAAGTTCAATTTTGCCAAATAAGATATATTTATGATTACAGAAGTATACAACCCTTCTGATACATGCCATATTTAGGAAACAACGAANTTGCCAAATAAGATATATTTATGATTACAGAAGTATACAACCCTTCTGATACATGCCATATTTAGGAAACAACGAAGCATGTCATACATGAAGTAATTTTTCAAAGGTTTGTCCGCTGAACTGGGAAATAGTGTCTTGGGTTGGCATGCCCGGAGAGAAAAGAAAGATGTTTTTTATTTATCAAACATTTTTGAACGCTCGCGTTGAGATATAGAAGTCCAAGTTTTTAACAATAATATATTACATAAAAAATATATTTGTTATCAATATTAAGGANGTTGAGATATAGAAGTCCAAGTTTTTAACAATAATATATTACATAAAAAATATATTTGTTATCAATATTAAGGAAATAAAATTAGGTTGTTTAAATCTAAACTCCACCCGAAAATTGCAATACAAGACGCGTATGGAGCACTACTTAAATACAGCTCNTTAGGTTGTTTAAATCTAAACTCCACCCGAAAATTGCAATACAAGACGCGTATGGAGCACTACTTAAATACAGCTCTAACTCTTTCACTAAAATATCATAAACATATTTACGACGGCAACTAGACGGTAAGCGTTATGTCAAGTAAAAATATAATGTCATGCCTTGGAAATAAATGTGAATTCTCTACACTTATTGAATTACTTTGCAATCCTAGAAAGCTAACCTAANAATGTCATGCCTTGGAAATAAATGTGAATTCTCTACACTTATTGAATTACTTTGCAATCCTAGAAAGCTAACCTAACCTATAGTGCATGTAGAACCACTTATATTCTTCATTCTTTTATCGCAGCTTTTTCAATTTACTAGGTTATCGCTGTAACATATCCACACCTTTACTACGCTACTCAGTTAATCTGAAATAAGGTCTGCATTGAACTTCTAAACAAATGAAATTCAGCAACCGTAATAATCAGAAATCTACCTCTGATTTACAGTGGANGGTCTGCATTGAACTTCTAAACAAATGAAATTCAGCAACCGTAATAATCAGAAATCTACCTCTGATTTACAGTGGAGAATTTTCATTGACTTCCACTGATTTGGATTCATTTTCAGTATTTCAGGTTTACCGTGCAATCATTTCAACAAGCTGTGTAACTCGTTACTTTTGCATATCTGTACCGGTTTTTTTTCTTCCAAAAACAGTTGCAGTCTTGCAGTCTTGTATAATTGTTTATTGATTTATGTGTTTGGAGGCTCGTGGTGTCATTTCATTTGCAAATGTTGGTTTCGTGAATGTGCCCTTCTTTGAAAGTAATCCTTCAAAAACCGAGTGCTCTCTGCGAGAACAAACTTCGCCAGAAAAAGGAAGACATCGAAAGAGAATGAAAGGAATCTTGAAACAATATTTCACAGCAGTGGAGGGTTGGCAAGGGGGGAGGGTAATTTACAGATAAAATACAGCAGATGCGATATTTGTTTGTGTATTCAGGTCTGTTAAAACAGTTCACGTAACTACTCGACCCCTTCCCTGACATTCACCCCCCCCCNTCCCCAACAATTGAAAGCAGCAAGACTGTAAGACTGCACAATGGCTTGCATGTAGAGGCGAGTATACAAATCTAGTGCAATCTAGTGTAGCCCTTATCACAGCTTTGTTTCTGTGCCTTAAACGCGGGGAAATATCTATCGGCAGGTGACCACCCTTACATCTCTAGCATGATGTTAGAAAGTTTACTGTGTTGGAAGCTATTCGTTACATATCAACTTACAGTTGAATCTATAGGATTAAAAATAACGAGACGTATCACTTAGTAATATTTTTGGAATACTTTAGTAAGGCCGTCTAACCATTTACTGTATTTTCTCTGGACGTTGCACTTTCTTAAACATTTTAAAGGAAGTTTAAAATCTTATACCGCAACATTAAACCATAAAAAAAAACAAGAACAGTAGCAAATAGATGTAAATTAAATTACATTTCCCCGTTTCGATGGAAGCAACGATAACTGTGCCGAAAATAAAGTATTATTTAATATTTCAACTTGTTGTGTTGTTATTTCCGACTAAATTGATGTTTTGTGGTAGTGTCAACATATTAATTGCTGGGACTATGAAGGAAAGGAANTGTTGTTATTTCCGACTAAATTGATGTTTTGTGGTAGTGTCAACATATTAATTGCTGGGACTATGAAGGAAAGGAAAGGGAAAAATAAATGTGAAATGTTTCGACTTGTGAACACTCTCTCACTCCCGATCGCAGTCGTAGATATGTTTGTGTGTAGTGTGCCTATTATAAATGTTAAAGAAAAAAAATATGCGTTTCACTTAACAAATATATTTTTAAAATATTTTTTTTTAGTAATGGGTAACATAAGTGGCATTTTATGACGTACAAAGAATAGCTGAGTTCAACGTTTCGTTTTTCTCAGGTTGTAATGATCAAATTTCACTTCACACGCCTCCTTGAAAATTGTCTGCGCGATTGTTTCTGATCGCGTTAGTGCAGTAATGGGACTTGTCTCTGACAAATTCGGCACCAGTTTATACGGCGAGAGTGCGACGTAATAAGTCTTATTTTAATATAAAAAAAAGATGCGGAAAATTATAATGCATGTCTCGCTTTAATTAGAAACATTTCATGCGCCAGTTTTTGAAATAGGTCACAAAATCCATGACCCACTTGATGAAAACTGAATCAAGAAACGCCTTCATCGGACATATAATTGGTGGAAAATTATCGTATTCAGTAGCTAGATAAAATGCTGAGATATCTGTAACCCAATAGAATAAATTCAGAAATATACTTAAGTAGTAATTTTTTTAAACGTAAAATCACATATTCTTTAGATATAGCCTACTTCAGAACACCCGCAGTGTTGTCAAGTTGCAAAGGCAGCCTCCTTTTTAAACGATTGTCAAACGGGGTGTCGGATAGGATAAGCAATAAATAAACAATAGCGTAAATAGATAGCAAGTGTTGAATGTTGTAAAGTAGAGAAACATTGCGTCATAAGGAGCGTGAGGAAGTCAGCGTTTAACAGCCACACCCACCGCTCAGGCTCGTTCACCTCGTATGAAACTCGTTACCAACAACTGGACCGCAAAAGACTTCAGGCAGTAAAAGCGTGGCTGTGGAAGTTCGTCTTTGTAAATAGCGCGGTATAAGAAGTTTCAAATATACGACTAACATAAACGCTTTTACCCGCGACTAATAGTTCGGATATCGTTACACAAACGTGATATCTCTACTTTTTCCACTATATAGAATTTGTGTATTGCAATATTTAGTTGCAGAACATCAGTCCGTTTCTCACGTATTTCAGTGGCAAGTTGTAAACTGGCGCAAACCACTGCGTTCGACTTCTGAAAGTGCACAACTTTAATGTAGCTTGTAAAAAAAATGGCGTTTGCAAAAACTTTGTATAATAAACTGCTTTTCTCTGAAAATTGTTTTTTTAAGATGTGGGTTGCACCAACGCTGGCTGCGCCAATCGCACAAGCGATTAAAGGTTGTTCGCGGTTGCGCAAGTATTANAGATGTGGGTTGCACCAACGCTGGCTGCGCCAATCGCACAAGCGATTAAAGGTTGTTCGCGGTTGCGCAAGTATTAGCACTTGCGTATTATCACGACAGTAACATTCCTGACAGTTTCACGATTTCACTTGGATTACGCATGAACAAAGAGATCAGGTCCATGGACAGAGGACGAGCAGAAAAGGTGTTCAATGAACCGTGAGCCTACCAAAGTGCACGAGTGACGCCAGGTTTCTTGTGGCTTGGATTGTACTAGGAGTCTGCGCATCTCAGCTGGACTCGCCCACATAATGACTGTGTTCAGCTCCAACCTCCTCCCCGCACCACGACTGCGGGTCGAGGGTTCGTTGCCTGCTTCAATTACCTGCACGTCTGCAGTCTCACTGCGAAGTGTCGCGGAGCGAGCGCCACTGACCCACTGTGGCTCGAGCAGTCAAGACGCCATGCGCGCATCTACGCCCATCCAGCAGTCCGCAAGCGAGGCGGCCATAAGGGTGGGTTTACGATTGACTTAACCCCAAACCTTAAGCTCTGCGCTTGGAATACGAACCAATGTTTTCAAGGGTATCGGTTTATGGCTGCAGTGTGCGGGTCGTGTGCGTTCTTGGCTTTACTTTAGATATCATCGTTGTACCTTATATCTTAACTACTAGTCAAGACGAAGTAGCCAATCAGAGCACAGTGGCAGTTGTTGTTGGCCGGGAAACTGTATTTAAATCTTGGATTTAGGTTATGTCGTATCGTGAAATCGTATGCAATGAATCATTTTAAACGAGACACAGTATTCTCTTTATTTAAAGAACAGTTCATGGACATGTTTTATTTCTTGAAAGAGGTTATTTAATTCCCTTTATTTAACCTTTTCAGATTTATGTATGTAAATATATAAGATATCACGAGTTTTTTTAAAACGATTACTCAAGANCTTTATTTAACCTTTTCAGATTTATGTATGTAAATATATAAGATATCACGAGTTTTTTTAAAACGATTACTCAAGCAGTAACCACAAATAATTAAATGTATGTAATTAATCTTCACTCTTGTACAATTTTCCAGGTTACGTTGGCTGTTTTCCTCTCCTGCGATTTTGATTGGCTTGACTTCACAGTTGCTAGATCAATCATAAACTGCAAAACTTATTTTCCATGTATTTAACGAGTCTTAATTCTTCAGTATTTAATCGTAAACCCACCTTAACTCTTCCACTCTGGTTAAACAAGCGCCAACCATCACAGTATAAATACGATCCCACCCCCCTCACTCCTAGTACTTCTCTACCCACTAATAAAGAGTATGGTTCCTACCTATCTGACTCCTGTATAATTTTATATTAATGCATGCAATCATTTTGAATTATTTCCTGTCAAAGGGGTTTTTTACGGTGCCTATATAGGTTTTTCCATTTCTCTTCTTAGCTGTAGGTTAACTATAGGTACACCTAGGGAGGTAGTCATGGCCACAAGAGCGGCCATGGCTGCCCAATCCCTCTCTGCCGCGATGCATGTCCCCTCCTGCATGGATTCCCTCTCTTGTAGGCGTATGGGAACTATCCCTGAGACGCACTTGGCTCCCATCCCTACCTAGGACGTACATCTAACACTTAGAATTAGGGTAGGTTTGGAAAAAAAAACGTGGCCATAACTCATGCCGCCGGCCATGACAGTGTTCCACGTCTGAGATAACTTCCAAGAAGAGGTAGCTTGGGTCTTGATTGCTCATCATAGGCTCTTCATGAATAATTGAGCACTTTTCAAATCCACCTTTCAAAAAAGGCACTGCCCCATATCTGCATGCAGTTTAACAGTCGCAAAGTCTGGCATGCGCCCGGTAACGTTGGTAACGACGGAGGGAAAGTAATTCCATGTCTTAATGTTTAATTAAAAGTGTTGGCTAAACATTTCTGAATACTGAAATGATGTATTCCGATTTCTGTTCTTTAATGCACATAAGTGTAGGAATTATCAAACTTGTAAAATATTCATACTTATAATAATATTACATTTTCACTTGACCGATGCATGAATTAAGTGATTAGGCCCATGACAATGTCAATTTTAAAAATGGCGGATGAATACACAACGCGCATATAAGTGGATTTTAATCAGTGCTTTCAAAACTGGTTAGTTTACCGTGAATAGAGTCTACTGTGTTTTACGAGGAAGATTGTTCTTATAGTCTATCCACGGTTTATTCACACTTTTTTAATCAAACCTTTGAAAAATCACCCCATGAATGATGTGTTTGGTTGTTTCCTAAATATACCACGTATCACAAGTTTTATACTTATCTTAACATAAAAGTACCTTATTTTTGATTAAGTTCAATTATTTACTTAAATTATATCTATAAATTATAATAGTTTATTAATAATTNCTTTATTTAACCTTTTCAGATTTATGTATGTAAATATATAAGATATCACGAGTTTTTTTAAAACGATTACTCAAGAAGTAACCACAAATAATTAAATGTATGTAATTAATCTTCACTCTTGTACAATTTTCCAGGTTACGTTGGCTGTTTTCCTCTCCTGCGATTTTGATTGGCTAGACTTCACAGTTGCTAGATCAATCATAAACTGCAAAACTTATTTTCCATGTATTTAACGAGTCTTAATTCTTCAGTATTTAATCGTAAACCCACCTTAACTCTTCCACTCTGGTTAAACAAGCGCCAACCATCACAGTATAAATACGATCCCACCCCCCCTCACTCCTAGTACTTCTCTACCCACTAATAAAGAGTATGGTTCCTACCTATCTGACTGCTGTATAATTTTATATTAATGCATGCAATCATTTTGAATTATTTCCTGTCAAAAGGGTTTTTTACGGTGCCTATATAGGTTTTTCCATTTCTCTTCTTAGCTGTAGGTTAACTATAGGTACACCTAGGGAGGTAGTCATGGCCACAAGAGCGGCCATGGCTGCCCAATCCCTCTCTGCCGCGATGCATGTCCCCTCCTGCATGGATTCCCTCTCTTGTAGGCGTATGGGAACTATCCCTGAGACGCACTTGGCTCCCATCCCTACCTAGGACGTACATCTAACACTTAGAATTAGGGTAGGTTTGGAAAAAAAAAAACGTGGCCATAACTCATGCCGCCGGCCATGACAGTGTTCCACGTCTGAGATAACTTCCAAGAAGAGGTAGCTTGGGTCTTGATTGCTCATCATAGGCTCTTCATGAATAATTGAGCACTTTTCAAATCCACCTTTCAAAAAAGGCACTGCCCCATATCTGCATGCAGTTTAACAGTCGCAAAGTCTGGCATGCGCCCGGTAACGTTGGTAACGACGGAGGGAAAGTAATTCCATGTCTTAATGTTTAATTAAAAGTGTTGGCTAAACATTTCTGAATACTGAAATGATGTATTCCGATTTCTGTTCTTTAATGCACATAAGTGTAGGAATTATCAAACTTGTAAAATATTCATACTTATAATAATATTACATTTTCACTTTACCGATGCATGAATTAAGTGATTAGGCCCATGACAATGTTAATTTTATAAATGGCGGATGAATACACAACGCGCATATAAGTGGATTTTAATCAGTGCTTTCAAAACTGGTTAGTTTACCGTGAATAGAGTCTACTGTGTTTTACGAGGAAGATTGTTCTTATAGTCTATCCACGGTTTATTCACACTTTTTTAATCAAACCTTTGAAAAATCACCCTATGTTTGGTTGTTTCCTAAATATACCACGTATCGTAAGCGTTTTATACTTATCTTAACATCAAAGTACCTTATTTTTGATTAAGTTCAATTATTTACTTAAATTTTATCTATAAATTATAATAGTTTATTAATAATTNAAAGTACCTTATTTTTGATTAAGTTCAATTATTTACTTAAATTATATCTATAAATTATAATAGTTTATTAATAATTAACATGAATAATAACAGTGAGAAAACATGTGTGTTGGTAGTGCGTAGTAAGAAATAGTTCTTATGTAAAATATTATAACAACTGAGTGCGCACGAATGTGGTGCGTTGCCCCTCTGGTTTAGACTCGGTTAAACTTGGTTTGCATGAGGTGGAGGAATATCCTGGACGTAGAACTTTGGCAGGGCTTCAGAAGAGTGAAGTAACCCTGAATGGACTACAATAGGGGTGAAATGGAGCCAGAACGCGTCGGTACGCTGCGCCGTGGCAATGCTTTGCAATTTTTTTTTGTGTGTTTCCCAAGCATTGTACATTTCAAGTCCNCGTCGGTACGCTGCGCCGTGGCAATGCTTTGCAATTTTTTTTTGTGTGTTTCCCAAGCATTGTACATTTCAAGTCCGATAATTTTCAAAATGACTTTATAAAAACGTAACCTCGGATATTGGCAACGTATGAAGTTTTAATGTCGAAGTAAGGAATGGCATATTATTTTACAGACGGGCGTGACGAATTTANATATTGGCAACGTATGAAGTTTTAATGTCGAAGTAAGGAATGGCATATTATTTTACAGACGGGCGTGACGAATTTATAAATTAAAACACTAGGATGATAAGCTAACAACATGGCATAATTTGCAATACAATTAATACTCATCTTCCTATATAACTGCAAATTGACAATTTTTCAGTGCACCCCTTAGACCTCCAACCCCAACCCTGTCTCTGTTTCGGCACCTGACTGCCTACAAAGAACAAGGTCAAGCTACTTTTGTTTGTTTGTTTGTTGTTCAGTTGAGTTGCTTAGTAATTAAAGTAAAATATTTAATATGCAATTTGTACGTTAATAATATAAATATATTTACAGAAGACAGATGTGTTGCGACATATTTATCTCATTATTTTACCCGCTTGAATTACGAAGTAAGTAGCGATCTTCCTTCCCTTCCCTTTTTTCTCAAAGTACTGCTAAGATCAAAGTGTTCTGGGATCGCTAAATTTACGACTATATCCCTGGTTGTCAGAGTAGATGAAACAAGAAACCTTCTGTCAACAAAGGATGTGAACTGAGAGAAAAATTGNCTATATCCCTGGTTGTCAGAGTAGATGAAACAAGAAACCTTCTGTCAACAAAGGATGTGAACTGAGAGAAAAATTGCCCTAATAAAATTGTTATTGTCTAGCTAAACGAAGAGTATACACTTCACCAAGTTTCATTCGTTTGACAAACACTACCACTGCACAAATTAGCAGTCGTATCTATGTGAGGCACTTGACAGTAACAGCTTATCTATCCCTGTCAGAACAAACGCATCCAGGTATACTCTCCCTCCAAAGGTATACATTTTTTTTCGTAATTTATTTATTTCAGTAGTTTATATCAACTGCTAACTTATGCACAAGTTTGAAATGTTTCAATAATACATTTTTGTAAAGCAAGTAGTGTACAATATATATTTAAATTAAATAATATTAAAACAGTAGGATTATGGGGACTTTGACACATCGGGACCTGGGACAGGAGCGTCGGAGCTGTTCGTGCTCTGTCATTCCGGTCGGCCAGTGGACATCTTGGATCCATAAGACATTGACCTTGACCTTTTATCCCAAAAATAAAAAATCCAACAATTTAAAAATTTTTAAATAATTTATAAAAAATTATTTAAAAAATTATTTGAAAAAATACTTAAATTCCTGAGGTCCCCACACCTCCTCCACCCATTATTATTCCACCATTTTGTTAGGTGCAGTCCACCATCTTGGTAGGCATCACAGTCACCGTACGCCATTTTGGTAGGTGCAGTCCGCAATTTTAGTAGGAGCAGTCCGCCATCTTGATAGGCATCACAGCCACCGTCCACTATTTTGATTTTTTCGTTTTTCATTTGTTTATACTTTACTGGAGTTTTTCACTCACCTTCGTTCGACCGTCATCTTGTTTGTTTTTTCGTTTGTTAATTATTTTATATTGCTGGTGCTGTACCCTGCACCACGCCCAGCAGACAACTNAATTATTACAAATTTGTATTTAAAATATCTTACATTTCCAGAGATTCCCCCAGCACCACATCCAGCAGACGACTGACACCCACCACTCCTCCCTTCCAATATATTTAATTTTCCAATTGCCCCACATTTGATTCTCAGTGGCTAATTGCCCACTCCCTTCTAAAATATTTAATGGCTCCGCCAATGTTTATCATTGGCTAATTACTCGGGTGTTTTCGGAAACCTTCATTCGACCAATCAGTGGCCTACTTTAATCGCTAGAGCGGACTATCCCCCCCCCTTTTTTTAAACTCTTTATAAGACGCACCCTGAGCCCCCACGAGAAATCTGTCATTTTTCTCGCTCTTAGAAATGTAAGCGTGTTGTCCGAGCGGCCATAAAATCCTTTCGACCATTTTGACATTTGGAATGGTGCGCTCGCTTAGTGTCATGGGAAAACGGGACGAGTTACCGTACCTGCCGAAAGAATTTCTCCTGGTCTACGCACCTTACGAAATTTCGACCGTATTCAAGTATTTGCTGAACTACCTGAAACAGAACGAAGACATACGGGACTGCCTCCCGTGCAAGGAGTGTTGCGAGGGCTGTACCACCTCGGTTACCGACACGCCGCATCGCAGGGGTTGATGCAAGGCCCGCCGAGCAGCCCTCGCGACGTCTGCGCCCGTGGAAGACGACTTACCCGTTGAAGACGACGTCCGCGTACGAGTTATCTACTCACAAGCTGTACCCGTTGGAAAATGCTCCCCTTCAAGAAATTTACTGGCAAGCACTACTGGACGTGGAAATCAACTCAGAACACAGGTGCCCGATGTGTGTGGACTCGATGAAGTTTTAAATGACTTTGTAAAAAATTTTTGAAACTCGGCGTGTGCATGGGAACCTGTAATTTTTTTATATAACCAACACCATCAAGCAGATTGCCATCTCGTACAGTGACAAAGACGAGAAAACCAAAGTTTTAACTTTTTTAAAGCCGTGTCCATGGCAGCACCATGCAACAGGCGTACCGCCTACAGACGTACGAAACGCACGGACTAAGGTGAGATGAGGGGAATATTCCGTACGAGGAAATTCCAACAATGCTGAACTCTGCCATAATTCCCTATTACCCTGTGTATGTGTTCGGAAGACGCCAAGAGTCTGCGATTTGCAATGCGTGCCCCATTGGAACGAACTTTGTAGAGCTTCACAAGCATTGCCGCTGCCCGCCGTTTCGACAGCTCGTCGAGACGAACGCCACAAGAATTCACGAGTGCAAAAATCAAAGATATTGCTGTGCCCCGTGCAACACCGAAGCCCCAAGATTGTGGCGTTATGATAATCCCGTGGTAAATAAAAAAAAACTATGAGGAACCTATTNACTATAAGGAACCTATTGTAAATTTTAAAAAAAATATTTATGTGTGCAATGCCCTCTAAGACTTAGAGAAGTAACACGTTGTAAAAATAATATTCCTTGTATTATGCAGAATAGTAGTAGTAATAATAATATTGTAATGTGTGTTCATAAATAAATGTGTTTAAAACAATATATAGATTTTTATTTTATCTCGAGTTATGTCCTGCCCACGTAAGTTTTAAAAAAACACTGTTGGTAAAGAAACAATATTTAGTATATCAGTTTTGTTATATTTTAAAGAAAAAAATTCTATGAGACTCTAGCCGTCACTAACATAACCTACATATATTTTGCGTGTACGAACATTACGTTCATACACGTAAAATATATTTAAAAAATAAATTCGAGAATTTGGAAAAAAAATCATGTGTACTGTACGTATGCATAATGCTGCTTTCTATAAAGTAATCATGGCTCGAAAAACACAAAAACAGAGTTAAAGCCACTTCGTTACCCCTCACGGTATGCGATACGCACAGTGAAGGATCCTGTGCATTCCCCCTAACCAAGGCATAGCCATTCATCATTAAAACATTTCCTCCCAAGTTTAAAATCAGTACATTACGAAATTTAGGGAGCGGAAAAGAAAAATACCTACATGGTTACTCCAGGTGCGGCGATTTTTCTAGCATCCGTTGTTAGCACATAAAACTCTTTTTACGCATAAATAAGGCACATATAGTAAGTTTTGCCGGGAAAAGGTTATATACCGTAAGGAGAAGCTATCCTAAAGGTACACCCACCACAAGTACCTAATCATAAACAGTTACCTTCGGAAAACAAATGTATTTATTTTCAGACATATGTGTGCGCTCGCTCCATTAAGAGATATATCTTTTCCGCAGTAAAAACACCCCCACCCTCCCCTTCAGAGTCCAACCACACTGCTACGTGACTTTAGCCGAATGAAAAGTGAGATGCGAACATTTTATTTTTGCTTATATGCATATTATATGGTAATATAAATATATATGCATATTATATGGTAATACAAATATATATGCATATTACATGATAATATAAATATGCATGCATATTAACACTACATAGTATAAAAGGAAGTCCCTCGCGCGCGTCTGTCTGTATGACTGCGCTAATCGCGAGAACCACTAAACGTATTTGGATGCTGTTTTTACTGTGATGATCTACATTTTTCGAGGAAGGCTTGTGTGTATTAAAAAATGCCTTACCACTTATAAGAGCTTAGCATTAACGGTATTAATGNCATTTTTCGAGGAAGGCTTGTGTGTATTAAAAAATGCCTTACCACTTATAAGAGCTTAGCATTAACGGTATTAATGAATCAAGTCGGGAAAAAGTTTGCCGTCAGCGCGCTTTCATGGAATACGCTGCCTAATCCTTTAGATATATAACAAAATCATGTACGAAATAATTTAGTAAAATTAAATGATCTGCAAAAAAAGTCAGTGGTAGCATATATCTATCTTTATATGTAAGTAGTAATACGTGTACGAACAATTTCAATTGCGCAGTAAAAACAAACGTAATTCACTGTATTTTATAACCATAAAGAACTTTATCTTTATCAAAATTAATTAATTCATAATTAAAACTGTTGAACGTAGATAAGAAATTTCCTTTACAGCATACAATTATCGCCAATACTTTAACAGTCATAAAAAGTTTTGTGAAAAAGTAATTTCTAAAATCGATTGCGTGTATCACAGGCAAATGAAAGTGAACAAGAAAGAGAATCTAGGTTGACTAATAACCGAGAAAGGAATATTTTGCAAAGAGAAAGGGAGACTGCTGCTGAGCGTCGAAAAATTAATAAATCAGTGCTCGCAAAATTCAATGCCCAAACACAAGTCTATTACTCAGTAGACACAGTACTCAACTGTGAAGAATCTGTGCACTATCACACAGCATTTATTTATTCATTGAATCCTTCTGGCATGCCACCACACAAACTGGTTTTAAAAGTTGGAGCTCCCATAATTTTATTGCGAAATATAAATCCACCGAAATAATGCAACGGCACTCAATTACAAATAAAAAGTTTCAAAAGTTATCTCATTGAAGGTACTGCTCTAACTGGCTGCGGTACTGGATAAACTGTTTTAATACCTAGAATACCAATGATTCCCTTGGACTTGATTTTAATTTTAAAAGAGTCCAATTTCCAATAACAATTTGTTTTGGTATGACCAAAAAAAAGACACAGGGTCAAACACTTAATGTGGCTGGAGTGGATTTGATAGTAGTTTACTAATTTACTCATATAATATTGTAACTCTCTTTTCCAAATTTATTTATTAGTGTATCGCTGTAAAAACTAAATTGTACCCAGGCGAAGCCGGGCCGGGTTGCTAGTATCTACTATATAAAAATAAGTCGGGTTTTCCTTCCTGACGCTATAACTCCAGAACGCACGAACCGATTTCCACNTTAGCACATAAAACTCTTTTTACGCATAAATAAGGCACATATAGTAAGTTTTGCCGGGAAAAGGTTATATACCGTTAGGAGACGCTATCCTAAAGGTACACACACCACAAGTACAAAATCATAAACAGTTACCTTCGGAAAACAAATTTATTTATTTTCAGCCATATGTGTGCGCTCGCTCCATTAAGAGATATATCTTTTCCGCAGTAAAAACACCCCCACCCTCCCCTTCAGAGTCCAACCACACTGCTACGTGACTTTAGCCGAATGAAAAGTGAGATGCGAACATTTAATTTTTCTTATATGCATATTATATGGTAATACAAATATATATGCATATTACATGATAGTATATATATGCATGCATATTAACAGTACATAGTATAAAAGGAAGTCCCTCGCGCGCGTCTGTCTGTATGACTGCGCTAATCGCGAGAACCACTAAAAGTATTTGGATGCTGTTTTTACTGTGATGATCTGCATTTTTCGAGGAAGGCTTGTGTGTATTAAAAAATGCCTTACCACTTATAAGAGCTTAGCATTAACGGTATTAATTNCATTTTTCGAGGAAGGCTTGTGTGTATTAAAAAATGCCTTACCACTTATAAGAGCTTAGCATTAACGGTATTAATTAATCAAGTCGGGAAAAAAGTTTGCCGCCAGCGCGTTTTCATGGCATACGCTGCCTAATCCTTTAGAGATATAACAAAATCAGGTACGAAAGAATTTAGTAAAATTAAATGATCTACAAAAAAAGTCAGTGGTAGCATATATCTATCTTTATATGTAAGTAGTAATAATTATATTAACAATTTAAATTGCGCAGTAAAAACAAACGTAATTCACTGACTTTTCTAACCATAAAGAATTAATGTTTATCAAAATAAATTAATTCATAATTAAAACTGTTTAATGTAGATAACAAATGTCCTTTACAGAATACAATTATCGGCAATACTTTAACAGTCATGAAAAGTTTTGTAAAAAGTAGTTTCTAAAATCGATTGCGTGTATCACAGGCAAATGAAAGAGAACAAGAAAGAGAATCTAGGTTGACTAAAAACCGAGAAAGGAATATTTTGCAAAGAGAAAGGGAAACTGCTGCTGAGCGTCGAAAAAGTAATGAATTAGTGCTCGCAAAATTCAATGCGCAAACAAAAGTATATTACTCAGTAGACACATTACTCGACGGTGAAGAAGATGTGCACTATCACACAGCATTTCTTAATTCATTTAATCCTTCTGGCATGCCACCTTACAAACAGATTTAAAAAGCTGGAGCTCCCATAATTTTATTGCAAAATATATATCCACCGAAATTATGCAACAGAACTCAATTAAAAATAAAAAGTTTCAAAAGTTATCTCATTGAAGGTACTATTCTAACTGGCTGCGGTACTGGAGAAACTGTTTTAATACCTAGAATACAAATTCCCTTGGACTTGCCGTTTAATTTTTAAAAAGTCCAATTTCCAATAAAAGTTTGTTTTGGTATGACCAAAAAAAAAGACACAGGGTGAAACACTTAATGTGGCTGGAGTGGATTTGATAGTAGTTTACTAATTTACAATCATATAATATTGTAACTGATTTTTCCAAATTTATTTATTAGTGTATCGCTGTAAAAACTAAATTGTACCCGGGCGTACCGGGCCGGGTCGCTAGTATGGTAATATAAATATATATGCATTTTATTCAATATAAAAATATGCCTAAAGCATATCATACATTGATATAAATATATGCTAGTCCATTGGCAAAGGTACCTGCTGGGGGGTCTTTGCTGGTGCGAACAGAGTATGAGGGTTTTCTCAGGGTGCTCCCACATATTATTTTTTATATATATTATACATTCGTATTTTCTCTCCGAATCAAAGGAGTAAAAACCTTCCTATGGACGACCGCTCCTTCATTCTGAGTGATGAGCTGACTGATTCTCGGTCGACAAATTCCTAGAACCTCGATATCTTCCAACGGAAAACTGATGGGTTGAACTGCGTTTCCAACAGCTAACTCGAGAAAATAAACCATTTTTCACATGTCGGTTACTCTTCGTCAGTGATCTGCATTGATTAACATAGACACTAAGCGATTTTTTTAAAGCACGAAAATATCGTGGTGGGCGGCCCACCACCCACCCACACCAGTATGTACATTTGTTTCAGGGGACAGTGTGTGTTTTTAGTCGAGAGAGAGCTTAGCAGATGAAATGGGTGAGGACGTTTGGGTCGGCGAAGAAGGTCAAGTGTCCCGAGAAAATCTGCCGGACATCACCAAGTCCATCACGGGTGATACTGTTGGCAATAGTGTCAATCACGTTTCCCAAAGGCGTGAAAAGACAGGTGCGACCANGTTGGCAATAGTGTCAATCACGTTTCCCAAAGGCGTGAAAAGACAGGTGCGACCACTGCCGGGAATCGAACCTAGTTTGCCTTGATGGGAGGCGTGCGCTCTGGTAGCTGTGCAATTGCTGTCGAGAGGATGGTGTGAAGTATTGAGCGTGTACGGTCCTGTGTCGGTGCCAAATAATCAATATAGAAAGGGTGCCTGATCTCCACCACCACGTTTCGTGGTTCTCTGGGATGGTGATTATCGCAGTGTTCACAGAACAGTTGGTAAATATTTATGCATCGGGAATAGAGCTTGCATTTATTGCTGCTGTCATTTTAATAGAATAAAAAATTACTTTATCTCTGGTGAAGGACTGAGGTGCGCTGTTGAGAACTTTTACTTGTGTAAGCATGGGCTCGTTTTCAACCTAGGGCGCAAGGCATTATTAACAAACATGAGANTGTTGAGAACTTTTACTTGTGTAAGCATGGGCTCGTTTTCAACCTAGGGCGCAAGGCATTATTAACAAACATGAGAATGTGCCTGAACGTAATCGCCATGGTTAAAAATATATTTGATACATATTTACAATCATATATTCATGATCTGATCGTGATCTCTGTTATACCCGACAGTAAGGTTTTCATATAAGTTTTTTTTTCGTAAATATTCAAAGTGATGTTTATCTATCGTGCTTGGTATCGACGGGCAGTAGTATTGNCATATAAGTTTTTTTTTCGTAAATATTCAAAGTGATGTTTATCTATCGTGCTTGGTATCGACGGGCAGTAGTATTACAATGATTATTTCCAGAGTCGATACATATCAGGGTTCATGGGAGGCTATTTTTGCATTACATGCTCCCAGAAGTCACTTCAGGCGAATGCCTGGATGGTTCCTTGCTACAGGTAGTGGTCGATTCCTTCCTTGATCCTGCTTCTCCAAGAAACTTGCTCCGTCTGTAATGACCACGCTGTCGACGAGATATTAAGTTTCCCGCTTACCTGGAGCTTGAACTACGTTGCAGAGTGTTTGAAATACATATTTTTCTACGAAACTATTAAAATTGCGTCCAATGTGCTGACCTACGAAAAGAACACACATCAGACGAGGGCTCTTCAGTACTTTCAAGACGCCACGCTTATTAGAGACACCAGTTTTGAGTATTAGAAAATGGCTAAAAACTGCTTTTTCAAAGAGTTGTATCTCAAAACATACGCGTCGGATACATACAAAACTACTCAAGGGCCCTGCACTGAACCAATAAAATAACAGGGTCACCGCTGAAAATTCCCCTAAGTACACGCAGTGCGACAAGAACACTGCACGTCAGTTCAGAGCCTTGCGCTTAGCGGCGATGGTGTACTTGATGAGTGTTGCAGTGTCATCCTTATCGCTCCCGCTCTTCTCTGCCTCAAAAGCGGAAAAAAAGGTCTAGGTTGGCGGGGGCCTTAAACACTACCTACCCACCCACCCTTTATTGGTTTTCTTTATTGGCATCCTTAATATCCTTAAAATCTGTATTTAGATTAACATATTCGCCGTTAATTTACGTTACCGGTGCTGTAATCCGAGGCAAGTTGGGCACACACACACGTCCAGTACGTTGGGTCAGACATGGAGGAACGCCATTGTGAAGAGGGTGTTGTGAGTGAAGCATGCCGAGAGAGTAAGCTTACTTCTACTACAGACTACGAAGATCAATGTTAAAAGTTTTGCAACCAAAATATTTTGCCACTAGGTAAGCGCTAGTGTCGTTAATGTACCGGATTATCTCTATTTTCTACGTTAATAAACACAATAATTGTAATAATCATAAATCAAACATAAAATAACTTCGTAACTAAGTAAAACCTCTCTCTTTTATTATTCACGTGGCTTAAAATATTAATTGAAAGTTACTTTTTGGAACACTGCGCACCTAGCGGCGGAAATTTTCCCTATGCCAAACTCTCTCATAATAAATCACGTTTTGTTCCTATACTCTTTTCACGGTTTCTTTAAACTTTTGAATCTAACCTTTCAAAAATCACCCCATGGATGACGTATTTGGTTATTTACTACACATGCCATCATGACAAACGTTCTATACTTCTGTTAACACAAAAGTGGCTTATTTTTGTTTATGCATAACTTTTACTTAAATTTTGTCAATAAATTATAATATTTAATTTATAATTAATGTAAATAAAAATTAGTGAGGAAACAGGAGTATTGGTAATATTTAGTAGAAAATAGCTGCTATACAAAATATTATTACACAGAGTGCGCACGAATTTGTTCTGCAGTCCCTTTGGTTTAATTTTCTAGACTCAGTTAAGGTTTATTCTACTCAGGTTAGAAACAAAACGTGATTTCTTATGGAAGAGTTTGGCATAAGGAAAATTTCCGCCGCTAGGTGCAGTATTCCAAAATGTAAACGTTAATAAAAGTTTTAAGCTACGTGAGTTATAAAAGAGAAAGATTTTACTTAGTTACGAAGTTATTTTAAATTTGATTTATGATTATTACAGTTATTCTGTTTCTTAAATGTAGAAAATGAGATAATCTGGTACATTGCCGACACTAGAGCATACCTAGTGGCGAATATGTTTGGTTGCCAAACTTTTAACGTTGATCTTCCCAACCTGTGGTAAAAGTAACCTTAACTCGGTTAAGCTTCGTCTGCTTGGGGCGGAGAAATCTCCTGGAAGTAGACCTGAAGCAGGGTTTCAGATATGTTGGAAGTAACCGTAAATGGACTACAACCTGAGTAGAATAAACCTCTCGAGAGAGAGTCAGCGGCGATCCGGCGAGGCCGTCAGGCAGGGATGTGCGGCGGGCGGACCTGCATTCCAGCTCCAGACATCTCAGCGTCCACACATCTCGCCCGAGACCCCGTCAGACCGGTTATGGAGATGGCGGCGGCGCAGCGCTGCCAACCTCTGCCTGCCCGTTGTAACCTCCTCGGCCTTTCGTGGCAGGCCTCTCCCACACCACGCGGGCATTCGACCGCCTGCTCCCGCCCTCTGTACCTCCTGCCGCGTTTTCCAAAATTCCTCGATGGATCCACTAGTGGTTGATTAACTGGTTCAGGCATTTTTTTTAGAACATCGAGTTGATTTTCAGTTGCATTTTCGTCTGATTCCAGACGCAAAATAATGCCAATATAGTCTATTCACGGTTTTTTTGCACTTTTTGGATCAAACCTTTGAAAAATCACCCCATGCATGATGTTTTTGGTTATTTTCTAAATATTTCACTTATCACAAGCGTTTTATACTTGTGTTTACGTAAAAGTATCTTATTTTTGGTTAATTGTAACTTTTAGTTATATTATTTTTATAAATTATAATATTTAATTTGTATTAAAAATAAATAAAAACAGAGAGCAAATATATTTGTTGGTAATGCCTAGTAAGAAACCGTTCTTATGCAAAATATCATTACACAGAGTACGCACGAATGTAGTGCGTTGTCCCTCTGGTGAAGTTATCTCGACTTGGTTTTAAGCTGTGTTTGCATGAGGCGGAAGAAAAACCTGGAAGTAGAAATTCAGCAGGGCTTCCGAAAAGTTGGAAGTAAGCGTGAATGGGCTATAGACAAGCCTTCAAAAGTTTTCATCACCTGTTTGTAAGACTTGACGTCCGAATTACTCCTGTTTATCTTGAGATGCTTGAAGAATACGAAATAAGGGTGTGGCAACTTTCATTTTTCAAATAAAGCGTTCGAAAAATCATCTGTTGACGTTTTGGTGCATATCCACCGGATTTTCAGGCCGGTTGAAATGGTGGATCAATCGGTTTAACCGGACTCAACCGAAACAGTAGTTTTTGAACGTTCAGTGTACATCGGTGAATGCACCGATTAGTTTTCGAAATCGCAGCTTCATTAGCGCAGCAGTTACGAGTCATCTCAAAGAAAGACATTTCCATAGCAGCAACATCTGAAGCAAAACGAACATGTCAACGAATTTATGCCAAATAATAAAGTACACAAAAACAACATCACTGCTTAACCATATAATTAAATCACCACTAGTGATAAGTTACGCTCTTTTATTGCTATAGCAGTGAAGTTTGTACTTTAAGAACCACGTACATCTCCAGTCATGACATGTAAATTAAAATGTATACACCAATCATCTGGTGGGGCCATGAGAAAAAATAATATATCGACAACGCCCTCATTTTTTTTAGTCTTTTGTTTTTTTAAGAAAACAGGCACATTTATATGGCGGATTTCGGAAGTCCAAAGGAAATTCTTACAAAAGGATCCATAGAATGTTCCATGAAACTATCAAGACAGGCTGTAAAACTGTAACAGACCACCTGGTTCAACACATGACAGAACGATGTTGTTGCCAATGGTGATAATCTTGTTCATTATAATTTTTTAATTTCGCGAATTCACGTATAGTCTTAGACCACGAAGGAGTAGACTTTTTTGACAGTTCTAAATGCAGACCTGTGTACAGTTGTTTCCATGGAAAACTTTCGTGATAACATATTGGGTAGGTTGACAGTCAGCTAAATGTGTNTCTCCCACACCGCGCGGGCATTCGACCGCCTGCTCCCGCCCTCTGTACCTCCTGCCGCGTTTTCCAAAATTCCTCCATGGATCCACAAATGGTTGATTAACTGGTTCAGACATTTTTTTAGAACATCACGTTGATTTTCAGTTGCATTTTCGTCTGATTCCAGACGCAAAATAATCCCACTACAGTTTATTCGCGGTTTCTTTACACTTTTTGGATCAAACCTTAGGAAAATCACCCCATGTATGATGTTTTTGGTTATTTCCTAAATATTTCACTTATCACAAGCGTTTTATACTTGTGTTTACGTAAAAGTATCTTATTTTTGGTTAAATATAACTTTTAGTTATATTTTTTCTATAAATTATAATATTTCATTAGTAATTAATATGAATAAAAACAGAGAGAAAATATATTTGTTGGTAATGCCTTGTAAGAAACCGTTCTTATGCAAAATATCATTACACAGAGTACGCACGAATGTAGTGCGTTGTCCCTCTGGTGTAGTTATCCAAACTTGGTTTTAAGCTGTGTTTGCATGAGGCGGAAGAATAGCCTGGATGGAAGTAGAAATTCAGCAGGGCTTCCGAAAAGTTGGAAGAAAGCGTGAATGGGCTATAGACACAACTTCAAAAGTTTTCATCACCTGTTTGTAAAACTTGACGTCCTAATTACTACTGTTTATTTTGGGATGCTTGAAGAATACTAAATAAGGGCGTGACAACTTTCATTTTACAGAGAAAGCTTTCGAAAAATCATCGGTTGACGTTTTGGTGCATATCCACCATATCCACCGGATTTTCAACCTGGTTGAAATGGTGGATCAATCAGTTTAACCGGACTCAACCGAAACAGTAGTTTTCGAACGTCCAGTGTACATCAGTGAATGCACCGATTAATTTTCGAAAACGCAGCTTCATTACCGCAGCAGTTACGGGTCATCTCAAAGAAAGGCATTTCCATAGCAGCAACATCTGAAACAAAACGAATATGTCAGCGAATTTCTGCCAAATAATAAAGTACACAAAAACAACATTACTGCTTAACCATATAATGAAATCATCACTAGTGATAAAATACACTCTTGTATTGGTATAGCAGTGAATTTTGTACTTTAAGAACCACGTATATCTCCAGTCATGACATGTAAATTAAAATGTTTACACCAATCATCTGGTGGGGCCATGAGAAAAAGTAAGAAATCGAAAACGTTCTCGTTTTTTTTTTAGTCTTTCGTTTTTTTAAGAAAACAGAAAATACCACATTTATATGGCGGATTTCGGAAGTCCACCAAAGGAAATTCTTACAAAAGGATCCATAGAATGTTCCATGAAACTATCAAGACAGGCTGTAAAACTGTAACAGACCACTTGGTTCAACACATGACAGAACGATGTTGTTGCCAATGGTGATAATCTTGTTCATTATAATTTTTAAATTTCGCGAATTCACGTATAGTCTTAGACCACGAAGGAGTACACTTTTTTGACAGTTCTAAATGTAGACCTGTGTACAGTTGTTTCCATGGAAAACTTTCGTGATAACATATTGGGTAGGTTGACAGTCAGCTAAATGTGTNAGACCTGTGTACAGTTGTTTCCATGGAAAACTTTCGTGATAACATATTGGGTAGGTTGACAGTCAGCTAAATGTGTTTTTGTAGACATTATCTGTGGCACAGACATTGCTGCTCCACGAAAACAGCTGTAAACAGGACTGCCTTCAAAACTGTCGAAAATGAGCCCTAGTTCGTGGAGCAGACCACAGCAACGCGCCACACTCTAACTGCTTATAGGAAATGTGCTTCCTTCTCCTCCCCGGGGCCGCGGTGGGTGAGCGGTTAGTCTGCTCGCCTCCCACCAAAGCGAATCGGATTCAATCCCCGGCCGGGCCACTCCCGGATTTTCACATTATGTGAGAATCGTGCCGGACGGTGCCACTGGTCGGCGGGTTTTCTCGGGGATCTCACGTTTCCCCCGCCATTTCATTCCGACGCTGCTCCATATTCACCTCAATCACTCTCGTCGGCTCTCAAGACCTCGCTGTTAAGAGCAGCCCAAATCTCTTCACTGACTCATCCCCCTCTCCCCCCACACGTACACACACACACANGACCTCGCTGTTAAGAGCAGCCCAAATCTCTTCACTGACTCATCCCCCTCTCCCCCCACACGTACACACACACACACAAAAGAGACATTTATCAGTACTCTCCTCACAAATATGTAAATATATGTTAAAGTGCGGTAATTTNACACACACACACAAAAGAGACATTTATCAGTACTCTCCTCACAAATATGTAAATATATGTTAAAGTGCGGTAATTTAAATAACGAAATAATCTTTCAGTAGTTGCCTCCTTCTTGTTAATTGCTGAAAACATAATTGCTATTTTATTTCAATTTATGCGATTCAACAGAAATTCGTTCCTTGTAAAAGAAACCTTTTGTGAATGTCTACCTGAACGTCCCCTCCCCCTCCACATTCACGTCCCAAGGGCATAATGCCTTCTTTCACTAGAGTGATGTCTCCCGAACCCCCATGGCGTCCGCTTCCCTCACATAGTTAGTGATGTCAGTCGCCCAAGGGGCGGCCGCTAACTGCCTTACCGCGCTGGCAACCCGGTGGTCTTCTGACCGCCGCGGTTCAACAGCGTCATGCGTGGCCAACAGGCTGCTCACAGTTAACTGAGCACTTTTTAAATCAACCTTTGAAAACTGTCGCTGCCTCTACCTCCATATATTTTAACGGGCACTCTGACTGGCATGTGCCCAGTAAAGTTGGTAACGACGAAGGGAAAATAGTTCCACGTCTTAACGTTGAATAAAAGGCGTTATAGGCTATTCACGGTAAAGTGAGCACTTTTTGAAGCCCTCTCATTTGGAATAATAGTCAATAAATATATTTTATTGTAGTGTTTAGAGTCCGGTGAAATGTATACACTATGTTGATTACATACATGGCAATATTCATTTTAAAAAGTGGTGGAAGGATAAAAAAAATGGCTAATAGGAAAAAAAGTAACTAGGGCCTCAAGATTTCTCACTTTACAGTGAGCATCCTATACGTGAACTTTTGTGAATACTAAAATTATTTATGTTATTTTCTTTTTTTTAATGCACGAAAATGCAACAATTGGCATATTTGTAGGATATTTAGTTTCATAATAATTCCAGAGTTTCACTTGACCAGTGCATGGATAAAGCGATCAGGTCCATTGCAATGTTTATTATACATAGGTGGAAAAACACACAATGTAAAGATAAGCAGACATTGAGAAAGGCTTTCAAAAGAGTCCAGTTTACCGTGAAGATCCTAAAACTGGCTGGGTGACCGCCTGAGACCACCGCGTAGCCGTTGGCATGCAAATCCCCAGGCAGCCGTAAGGCCGGGTTTATAAATTACGCAACAAACGCGATGACGCAATGCAAGAAAATTAAGATTGTTTATAAGCATCGCACGATGCGAGACGTTACTAACGATTCAATATGAAATATGAATCAACTAAAAATATATATATTTTTTACCACAGTGTTTTTGAGTGATCATACTTTGACTTCTTTTTTAACGTATTTGTTTAGTAGGTATGCTTTTAAACGTTTTGAACTTTTGTAAGTTACGGGTATGTATATTTTTTAATGCCTGAATAAAGTATTTCAATAATTACTATTTAATTTTCTTAAAAACACAACAATAATGATATATTTTAATGCGTAATTATACTATTTATTTACGACTCACACTTTAAAAGTTGAAATTAATTCGTTGCACAAACAAATAAAATATTTTAAAATATTGAAAATTGAAAATACTAGTTTTCTGTACCAGAGTAAAATGATTTTGCAGTCCATCATTGCTAATCTAGAAGTCGTAAAACGCAAACAAAAACTTAAGTAGTTGAGATCTGACCAAGTTTTCCGTTGCGTTTTTGTGTCCTGAGCAGTTTATAAATTGTATCTTATAAAAACGCGTGTTCGACTTTTTGTGACTTCGGGTTTTTTACTTGCTTGCGTTCTTTCCATAGTTTATAAACCAGGCCTAAAGCAATCCAAACTTTCAAACACGTTTGAACTCCTTTATTTGGTAATTTAGGGTTTGTGAATCAAGGGTATTGAATTCGATGGACACAGCAGCGCTGCTAGTGAGTGAGTGGAGAGATTTCGGCGGCTCTTGACATCGAGATCTTGAGAGCCGATGAGGGCGAAGGTGAGAATGGAGCAGCGCCGGAGTGAAAGGGCGAAGGAAATGGGATATCCCCGAGAAAACCCGCCGACTAGCGGCATCGTCCGGCATGATTTACTCACTCTAAAATCCATTACAGGCACACAACATTCCAGGTGCTGGTTTAAGACACATCGGGAGCGAGCAGCAGCAGCAAAATAAACGTAATGCACCTCCAACACTGAAAAATGAGCGAGTGTGAAGAGGTTGAGAGGCCGTATTGTCAACTTCGCACGCTAGAGAGCGATCGACCTGATAAGGTAACATATTTCAGTACAGCAACCATGCTGACGTTTGCACCACACAGCCACCAGTCATCTTCTGAGACAACCTGAGACAGGCAACACAAACTAGCATGCAGTGTGAACAGTATACAAGCGAGCGTCATGTAAAAACGGATGTCATTTCGTCGGCGAACGTGGTGGTGGAAAGCAGATCGTACTCTTTTACAATATGAAGACGAAATCAATGGTTGAAGACTTACCATCTGTAACACCGTCAGCATCGTCAACAGCAAGGGTCCATGAAGAGTGACTACAAGCATTACGGAAACAATGCTACTACTGTGGAAATACTTTTAGTAAAAGTTTGAATGCATACCCAGATGATAGTAGCCATCGCATGTCCAGCCCAACATACGAGACGTTCCACTGTGATAACTGCGATTCTGTGCTTATCCACTGGGATGGCCTGTATAGACATAACAAGAAGTGCAAAGGCAATGTTTGTCACTCATCGGGAAGCGAGTGCAAGTATTGCAGCAATACTTTCGCTAAGCGCTCCAATGTCAAATGTCATGAAGATAGTAACTGCTCATTTGCCATCGTCTAGAAGACCTACCCATGACATAACTGCAATGTGGTATATGGGAATAAGTGTGTCTTGAATGCTAACAGAAGGAATTTTTCTACAAAAACATACACCATTATTTTTTTTTTTTTCCTCGAATGAGGAATTAGTTGAGCGTGTATCAAATATTATGTATTCTTTTTTTATCAACTCTGTAAAATAAAGGAAAATTGTATAAATTACTATGTTATTCATTTATCTTAACCCTTGCTAATATTAGGTTCACCTTCTTCACTACGAAAAAAATTACCAGATTTTGTCTACATCTGAAAGAGAATTAATATTTTTGTATGGTGTCAAGTCTCGAAATCAGGTCCCTACACATACCTCACAGTAGGAGATTGTTTACTTCTATATATCTGTCACATTTTAAGCACGCATACAGACAGAAAATCACATGCAAATCTATCCAGACAAAAGCAATATATGCGTGCATAAATTACACACATGACAATTACACACGCACATGTCAATCCCCGTCATCCACCATCTTACCTTCACCATCGTTGTCTGCTAGCATACACCTTAGGTGACTGACACCTTGTATTCTATGATGGCTGCTTGAGCAATACACACATATGGTCTCGCCATCTTTGTTTCTCTAGTCATCCGCTAGAGTGCACGACCATCGACTGCTAGGGTCGCGATGGTCTTCGACCATCTTCGCTTCCCCTGTCACCTGTCAGGGCGATGCCAACATCGTTTACGTTACCGATGGCCACTGCTAGGAGCACTGGTGTCGACACACATGACCGTATTCCATCGTGCAACATACAGAACACTCACCCATTCATGCAGTACTCAGTGCAAATAGCTCAAAAAATGCCAGATGCATGAGGTGTCGATCCAACTGCCAATGAGGGTTGCAGTTCGACGGTTCCGATAGAACAGAGGGACTGCAGCGGTATGGTTCGACTGTGAGGACTAAAGCTCTCAATAAACAGCATCGGCCTAACACGTGGGTTGGAGGAGCCTCGTACAACATACAAAACCAACCCATAAATGCAAAAATTTAGTTATATAATAATAAATAATAAACACCTAACATAGATGCAAGTGTGCTGCGAGCACGATATCATATCGAACCTCTACTATAAAAAAATACCTGATAGTTCCACACTCCATAATAGCGATATCAGTGTTGCTATTGCGTAGATAACTGTAGTTTTAAAAAAGCAGGAGTGCCCAGCAACACGAAAAGAGCGTATGTTCTCACAGACGAACTTAAAAAAAAAGATTCTTCAATATGTCAAGTTCAGTACACTATCTACCAGCGGTGATAATTTCAAGTTGAATTACACTACTTGTAAAGGCTTTGTTCCTTTGCTTGCCACAAACATCATACATTTAAACCATTGGTCATGCAAGAGATACGACATTACACATTGATGAACAGATATAAAAAATTAATATAATGGAAAAATAGTTATAAACACCTACCAACCGATGCATATTGTGCGAGCAACGAACGCTTTACGTTAAGTTAGCCCCAAAAAAATTATGGTCGCGAAGCACAGAGGGTGATAAGGTCTTCACTGCTATGCACTGGTGCCAGCAGACATAAGAAAAGGAAAATAGTTATAAACACCTACCAACCAATGCATATTGCACAAGCGACGAGCACTGTACATCGCATCAGTCGGTGCTAGACAAAACCATGAGTCTGAAAACTGACATGGTGGCCTTGGTTTGTACAGCAGAATAGCAAAAGATTTTTCCCCACTTACACCCTTCCACTGAGCTACACTACAGTACAGAGGCTCTACTAATCAATGCATAATTTGTGAGCATTGAGCAACATATGTTGCATTAGGCTAAAATAAAATACTATGGCAAAGTCGAGAAGCATGGGGAGTGACAAGGTCGACACTGCTACATACCAATGCAAACATATAAAAGGAAACTAATTATAAGCACCTAGCAACCAGCGCATATTGAGCAAGCGTCAAGCTTTGTACATCGTGTTAGATGATGCTAATCAAGACCAGGCCATCCAACAGAATAGCAAACGACTTCCTTACGAACTGACTGAAACGAAACCATCACATTCTGATTATGGCCAACACTCACAACCCGCATCACTAGCAGCAGAACACATCCGACCCGGTCGACGTTGTGCGATCAACTAAGATCGTGAGAATGTGTAAGGCAGCCCAGGTGGTCGACTGACAGTGCGGGCACCATGCAGGTCTCGGCAAGTCAAAGGGATGGCACAGAAAACTAGCAGCGAGAGACACACGTCAGGCTCCAGAGTGGCAGACCAGCCGAGTCACACATGCACTTCCCTTTACGAGAGGAATTCAGTTACACAAGGCATGGTAAAAAAATATTTCGATTCAAATATTACATACAAGGATGAAGGAAAAACATACGAACACTCTGAGAAAACACATTTGCTGCCGCTCACAAAATCAGGAACTATGATGTCTTACAACCTTGACATTTGGCCATTATTTTGGACGACATCTACTCCAGGGATGAAGAGGGGAAAACCTATATTTTTTCTAAATTAATTGTAGAAACACTCTGAGAAAATCCATTTGCCTTGTTTATAACAGCAGGAACCATGACAACAAGCGACTGTGACACTGACCTTAAAAACCTACGTGTAATTCATAAAACAATCATGGAAACACTCTGAGAAAATCCATCTGTGTGACTCACAACAGCAGGAACCATTACAACGAGCAACCATGACCTTGACCTTGGGTGACATCATGCTACCTTTACACTGACCTGACCTTGTATGGTCAAGCTACCTTGATATTTGGCCAGCATCTCATAAAAATCTACTGGTTAAAACAAAAAAAAATGATCGCAATTTCTTTAAAAAAATTTTAAATCTAAAAAAAAATTGTAAGACCCAAGCGAATAAATACAGGGGCATGCCCCCGTATTCAGCTTCGTCAAAGATGAAGCCAAGGTCTTAGAATTTTTTCCTGCGATTGTGTATATGTGGACCATTGCTAGATTCCAGCCAGCAAGACTGCATACCTATTAACTGAGCCCCA
The DNA here is from genome assembly GCA_002778355.1 of Clitarchus hookeri. Classification (NCBI taxonomy): domain Eukaryota; kingdom Metazoa; phylum Arthropoda; class Insecta; order Phasmatodea; family Phasmatidae; genus Clitarchus; species Clitarchus hookeri. The sequence continues at coordinate 79,842 of NQII01002681.1, forward strand.
AATTTATACAGGTGAGGATGTGGCAGAAAAATGTATAAAGGATATAGTCGAAATTGGACAAAAAGTAAAAATCTATACGAAGTAACTGAGCCGATGGAACTCCTAACGAACCTGCAACTAATATATCATTTTGACAGCTGACGAGTGCTGCTACTGCTCCGCACCATTTACGCGCAGGAACCCGCGAGTAATGGACCACTGTCACTTTACAGGTAAATGTATTGGTCCAGCATGTACTGAATGCAATTTTCTCTCCCGCTGCCCCAAGAGGCTGACTGTATTAGTAGTAGATATAGCCAACTTTGGTCCAAGAGGGGAGGGCAGCGGAGATCGCAGTTGTTCATGCTCTGACATTTTGGTCACCCAGTGGCCATTTTTCTCACAACATTTCCCTTTTTTCTTCAAAATTTCCCACTTTTGATTAAAATTTCCTTTTGCCCTTTAAATTTCCAGTTTTTCTCTCAAAAAAGCACCGATCCCCAGCTGGAAATGCATTCGTTCGACGCTTGTTTCGCCACACTAATGACATTCGTAACGGCTCCGGTGATACCGCCCAGAGCACCGATTGGCAGGAAGGAATTCTCACGTCTTCTTCTTCCCTCTCTTCTTGGAACTTCGTCTTGCTTTCTTCGCCCCCATGCCCATCTTCACCTTGGCTTTCATCGCATTGGAAATGCCCCCTGCAGCTATTTTTCACCGAGTCTGGTGTCCATTGTGCGACGTATTTCGTCTGCTCTATTCGCGAGTATTTGGTCTGCCTGGTGCCTGGCTGTCAGATCCTTGCGCTGGGAATAGGTGATATTGTGCCACTTGCATGCTCGTCCAGTGTGTTGATGTTCGTATCTCTGCATGCCATTTTTTTAGCTAGCTTTGTTCCTAGCCTGCAGAACCTGTATCTGGAAATGTGCAGCTCGAAATATAGATTGTTGATCAGCTTATCAACGATCCGTCTTCCAGATTTTATCTTTTTTCTATGAGTCATCACATGCTATGGTGCTACAAACCCATATATACCGGACCTTTACATGTATTCGTTTCAGCATCAAGGAGGTAATCACGCAAGATGTTAGTCTTCCTGTCCGCATCACCGACGAAGTTGTTGAAACCTCCCATGATGCACATCCTGGCACGCTGTTGCCCAATACCATGGGGGATTGATTTGCAGACCATCGGGTTGCGGCAAGACGTGCATTCTTCTCAACCTTTTGGAGGAACAGAATTTTTGCGTTGCCCTTCATTCAGTGTGAATACGCACTGCTGGGTGAGCTATACCTGAACATAACGACAACGCAACGTTAACGTAATGAGTTCCATATTAACTTAAATGTGAATCGCCCTTAAGAAGGTGCACGGTCACCCGGAATGGAACCCACTACCCGTTTTCGGTAATTTACTTGTATTAAATTAAGCTCATATGTTATAAATATAAAGCAAATATTGAAGGAGAGAAAGACTCTTGAACGAAAAACACATAATATTATGACGAAAACGGCCACAAAGTCATCATGGCTGTGTTTGTTGCTCCCATTCGTATACGCATCCACATGAAGTTGCTGCAAAGTTCATCAGGGCAGTAATATAAACTGCAAAAATTAAATAACTGAACTTATTATTTATTTCAACTACAAAATTGATTAGAATGTGCATATATCCGAAACTTCTCGAATGGAATATGTATACATAAAGCAGTAATATCTGCCAACTAATAAAAATATTACTTTCTTGAAAATATATTTAAGAAAAAGAGCTAAATAGATAAATTAACTATGAATATCTTCAAACAGTTAAAAAGATTAGCAAGTGAATTTGCGTTCCTCGTCCTTTCACAAAGTTATCGACACACAACACAAACGTAGGGGCTACGGTGTTATAGTGGTTAGACTACTCGCCTCCCCCCTGGGCGAACCGGGTTCGATTCCTAGCGGGGTCACTCCCGGATTTTCGCGAGTGGGAATCGAGCTTGTCTGCTGGTGTTATCGGGGATCCCTCGTTTCCCCCGCCCTTGCATTCCAGCGCTGCTCCAACTCACCTCGTTTCATCCTCATCGGCTCTCAAGATCTCGATAATCTCTCCACTCCACAACAGTCGAAAATCGATCTTGCAATATTTTAAAACACTCATATTTTTTAATGTAATCTATTTTACAGGGTGGGGCTGAATTCAGCCGACAAACTTTGAAAGTTGTTACCAAATGCAAAATTAGGAGGGAATATTTTTAACAATTTATCGTAAAAGGAAGTGGCGGTGCTTTGAAAATAGAGATTTAAAATGGCGATAATGATAAATATCGGAATCTGTTTGACACTGAAGTGGAAATGTTTTGAGTAATGTTGTGATAATGGCATATCATAAGCTTTGCATCAGTTTAGTTCATAAAATCATTCCTCTTTGCCAATAGAATAGGGGAACCCAGAATATTATCAGAAAAATTATTTAAACCGTAAGGAATTCTACGTATACTTATATGTTTGAAGAAACTACACGTCTAAATTAACAACTCACGTTGTGTTAGTGCAACACACTCAGGCAAACCACTCTCAAGCAAACAGATAGTTTAGAAAATGTGGAGCTGCAACTTGCGCCGGCCGGTAGGCAATGCGTCTGACACTAGTGCCACCCTAGATTAAAAGCAACTCGTATCATGCTTCAAGCTTGTGTGACTGAAAAATACTGTAATAAAATCAGAATAATGGTGGGTTCACGATAAACAACACAGACACAGAGCAAGGAACATAACCGTAGAGTGAACGTGTGGTAGAGCGATCTCGCTGGCTGCACAGAACCATTCTCCGTGTCCCACATTGAACTGATTTTCTGCCAACACCACTATCACAAACGAAGTGGATAGGATTTGAAGTCATAACACTGTTTGGTAAATAAGTGCTTTGAGACGTCTGTGTACTTCCTCTTACCAGTCTGTAATGTTGTTTTATTAAATTCAAATTGGTAAAAATAATTATATTCATATAAAAGTGGCTGTCTTCTGACAAATTAATATATAAAGGAACACATTCATCACTTTTTACCACGTGACTTTGACAGTCGTGTTGGTTTGAGGTTGGTCAAAGTTGGGTACATGCGTAGAAGACGAAGAATATGTGTACCTCAACTTTAAGTCTACGGACACAACAGTAGAACATTGCAAACGGCCAAAATCATTGTGCGAAAATAGATTCACAATGGAACTCTTAGGTATTATTTTTAGGCATTGAAATTTTGCTACGATTCTGTTTCAGCTGTCTTGTCACACATTCAATTGAGTGTAGTAACAGTGATATATTGTGTTGAAAATGAACAGCGAGGAGTTGGCATGTTTGGCTTTGCGATCGTAAAAATGAAAAAAATTAGGAAATGTATGTTAATACGCTGTCACTTGTTCTTTCCTCTAAGTTTAAACCTTGCAACATTTATTCGTTTTTACAGCATAACTATGTTCTTCCACTTTTACTAATAAATAAACAATTTTGTTGAAGATTTTCTGATCTTCTCTGATTTGTTTTTGCTCCGTGTGTCTGCATTAGAAATTAGATACCACCATTTCCCTTCATTCACTATTTCAGGACCTCTTATGCACACGACCTGTCATGCGCACCTGTGAATCAATTAGATTTAAATCGTGGCGGTCTGTTCTTGTGCACGTGACCTATGTTCTATGGTTACTATCATACTTTCAATTATGAACACAGCTTAAATATTTACTTGTATAGACTGTTCACGGTAAACCAAGCACTTTTAAGGCCCTGCTTAGGTTCTACTTGTGTGCACATCGTGTGTTCTTCCACCATAAGTAAAATTAACATAGCTATAGGCCTGATAACTATATCAATGCTTCAGTCAAGTGGAACCATAAAATTATTGGGAAAAAAATATGTGTTTTAAAATTTGTTATTGTTCTTACTCTTAAATGAATACAAATAAAGCAAAAGAAATATTTCCTATATTTGTCGATGCTTACCTGACACGTTTAATCTAACGTTAAGATATATTGGACTACTTTTCCTTCTTCATTGCCAACTTGACTGCGCGCATGCAGTCACTGTGGCTTGAGTGTCCTGAGTGTGCTCGTTCACACTTCGCATGCTGCAGAATAAGTAAAATCATGGTGTTTGCTGTGCGAGGCCAGAAGTCAGCCTGTAAGTAGAGACAACAGCTCTCCCCGGGCAGTGCCTCTGGTCACTGCTGACACACCAACTATTTTATAATTGGCTGCTTCCTGTGCCGTGGATNTTACTCTTAAATGAATACAAATAAAGCAAAAGAAATATTTCCTATATTTGTCGATGCTTACCTGACACGTTTAATTTAACGTTAAGATATATTGGACTACTTTTCCTTCTTCATTGCCAACTTGACTGCGCGCATGCAGTCAGTGTGGCTTGAGTGTCCTGAGTGTGCTCGTTCACACTTGGCATGCTGCAGAATAAGTAAAATCATGGTGTTTGCTGTGCGAGGCCAGAAGTCAGCCTGTAAGTAGAGACAACAGCTCTCCCCGGGCATACAGACAGCGCCTCTCCCCGGGCAGTGCCTCTGGTCACTGCTGACACACCAACTATTTTATAATTGGCTGCTTCCTGTGCCGTGGATCTAATGGGAATTATTCTCATAGGTTCCAAAGTGCCAGTTGGTAAAGTCTATTGGCGGTTTCTTCACACTTGATAAACTAAACCTTTGAAAAACCTCCTGTGTATGACGTTCTTGGTTGTTTCCTAGCATGTCGCGTACCACAAGCTTTTTATAATTGTTTTAACTTAAAATGGATTTTTTTTTATTAAATTGAACTTTTACTTATATTTTGTTTATAAATTATTATTTAAAAACAGGGAGAAAATAGATGTGTTGGTAATGCCTAGTAAGGAATAGTTCTTACGCAAAATGTACGTACGAATGCAGTTAGTTGTCCCCTTGGGGTGATTTCATAGACTTCGTTAAGCTTTACTTGGATTAAGCGGAGGAATATCCTGGAAATATAACTTTACCAGGGCATCAGAAAAGTTGTAAGTATAAGTAGTAGACCTACATAAAAAAAATTCGTTAAGTACTTTTCACGCCAAAATTTTTCTCATTTGCAATACTTGAAACGAAATATTAATGTGCGTGATAGAGTGATTAAGAAACATGAAGGTATTGGCCGAGGCATTTTCTATCGGTGGTTTCAAAATTTCTCAATTATAGGCCTCTCATGATAAAGTGAGCACTTTGAGGTCCTAGTTACCATTTCCTATAAGTCATTTTTTGTATACCCAACAATTTTCAAAGTAAATATTGTCATGTAAGTAATACACAAGGTGTATATATTTCACCGGACTCAAAAGTTAATGTCTAAGGCTACAATAAAATATATTTATTGACTATTATTCCAAATGAGAGGGCTTCAAAAAGTGCTCACTTTACCGTGGATAGCCTATAACCGTGACCAGCGTATAGGGGCAGTGACATTTTTCAAAGGTTAATTTCAAAGGTGTGATGTATTAGCCGTCTGCAGCCTATGTAACAGGATTCAAACTCAGGCTGCGGACTCGCTGGATCACGCACAGCGGCGGAGCGGCTACCGCAGGAAGCAGACAAGGCACGCCCGCCCAGCGGCTTGCCAACCTGATCACCTTGGGCGCTCGGCACGGTCGCGCTGCCGAAATGCACGCCGCCACCTTCCCGCCAAAAACGTGCCGAAATGGGGCTGTGGCGTACCTACAGCCTCATGCGAGCCGTTCGTGAGCGATGAAAGGTGGAGGCCTGCCGCTGCCCGGCTACCCGCCAAAAACGCCGTCACCACAGAACAGCTGACGGTGCAGAAGTGTGACCACCGCTGGGGCATTGCCAACCTTCAGCCACAACATTGCCTGGCCTGCCTCCAACATGGAGAATTTCGTTCGCTAGTCATAAATATTTCCCAGCGTGCAAACACAGAGAAATTTAGAGTGAGTGAGTGAGTGAAGAGATTTGGGTGACTCTTAACATTGAGTACTTGAGAACCGACGAGGGTGAGGTGAGGTAAGTATGGAGCAGCACCGAAATGCAAGGGTGGAAGAAACGGGAGATCACCAGAAAAAACCCACCGACCAACGGCATTGTCCGGCACGACTCCCACCTGCGAAAATCCGGGAGCGACCCCGCCGGCAATCGAACCCTTGGTGGAGGGCGAGTAGTCTAACAACTACACCACCGCAGCCCCAGAACTTTGGAATACCGAGGTGAAATAGCCACTTATACAGCGAACTGCAGCCGCACACGCCAGCAAAATGGCGCCACCAGCCAGCGACAGGTTAAAAGGCCGTTCGCTAACCAGCTCCTGGTATAACCTACTCGCCAGCCAGCAGCCCAGCCAGTAGATAACCTTTCGCAACATGAGATATCTTACCGGACACGAGGCCCGTTTCCAGAGCATCGGGCAGCCAATCAGAGAATGGGTACGCCCACATCACAGGAAACGCAGCCCATTTCGGCTATGTACAATTTACTACTTTGTTTCCAGAGTCTTGCGCGTTCAAGAATAATCTATTTGCGGTACCTTCACACATTTTGAATAAAACGTTTCAAAATCACCCCATATATGAAGGGGTTTTTTTCCCCTTAAATATGTCTAGTGCCACTAGGGTTTTATGATTCCGTCAAAATGAAAGTATCTTATTTTCGGTTAAATTTAATTCTACTGATATTTTATTTATAGAATAATATTTAATTTATAATTAACGTTAATAAAATCAATACGTGTGTTGGTAATGCCTATTAAGAAATAGTTATCATGCTAAATGTTATTAAATTGAGTGCGCACAAATACTGTACGTTGTCCCCTTCGTGTAATTTTCTAGACTTGGTTAAGCTTGGTTTGCATAAGTTACAGGAATAGTCTGAAAGTAGAACTTTAGCAGTGCTTCAGAAAATTTGGAAGGGACCACGAATGGACCATAAGAAATACACAAACACCAAACGAACCGCCACGTCGTTTCGATTCTGTATAATTACCTCGTCTGTGATGTCACTATTACCGACTCAAAATGCAAACGGACGTGAGCCGAAGGAAGAGAGACTGGTCAGTGCCAAGAAATTACTTCGTTTGCACATGACCTAGCAAATATTTAACCGCTCTTTCAAAACATCGTCTCAGCTGTGAAAAATTTGAAGAGCTACATAATTAGGAGCCTGCAGAATTCTCTTTTTTTATCTGTCAGCAGACTAGACTCCACAGTCCTGTATAAACTTAGAGTTGAGAGATTTGGGCGGCTCTTGACAACGAGTCATGAGAGCCGATTGGAGTGAAATTAGGTTAGAATGGAGCAGCGCCGGAATGCATGGGCGGGGGTAAGGGAGATCACGAGAAAACCCCACTGACCAGTGGCATCGTCCAGCACGATACCCACTTGCGAAAATCCCGAGTGACCTGGCCGGGAATTTAGCCCGGTTCGCCTTGGTGGAAGACGAGCAGTCTAGCCGC